>LPNX010775882.1:76235-118173 GCA_001517045.1 Pseudotsuga menziesii
AGCAATACACACATTTCATTCTCAATCATACATGCATTCAACAATCCTTTGTTTTCACAATGCATAAACATATATCTATATATATATATATAATCAAAAGGAAAGAGAGAGCAGTAAGAGTTTTTTTTTTTCCCTCTTTGTTTTGTTCCATCCTGGAACCCACACCATCACTGTGGCTTTTCATGCTCTCAGCCTCTTTCACTTCACCGTGAATGCTAGACCAATCTTTCTTGGTCATGACACTTAGTGTCTTTGGTCTATTCCAGACCTCTAAACCATGGAGTCTCTCCACATGGTTTGTCTCGGCTGCTAGGACTCCCCCGTCCTACTAGCATATTTTCATTACCACTCATTCCGAGCTTTCCAGGACAATCACATGTCCACATGCATCTCTAGGATGCTCGTATAGTCCTCGCTTCCAACGACACCTATATCCAAACATTGAATAATTCGCATGTTTAGTTTATTCTCATTAATTTTACCTCTTAAACAAGAGCTTAAAACATCATAACCCATATCATATACACATGTATATTCATAAGCAAGATAATCCGATACTTATCTGTATTGTGTGTTTCCTCGTTCGTCCACAGGATCCTGCTTCGCTTTACAAGCCTTGGGATCGCCTATGGACTTAGATGTTAGGTCAGCACGCAGGCTTCTCCTCAACATCGAATAATTAATGTCCATCCAGTACATAACCATGTCAACTGGGCTTGGAACTTTGTCATGACCATTTCCAGGTCTAGGATCTACTATGGATCCTCAGGCATATCACAGCCCATCATACACTTATGTCAACAATGACACATACACTTATATCAACATGCACTTATACCAACATACACTTATATCAACAATACACTTATATCAACCATTTACCTTTACCTTTAGCCTGTCAACACAAGCAACACAAGCAATACAAGCAAACTCATCAGCATCATTGCTCTAAAACTGTAATCACATTTCATATCATTCGCTATCAAATATTGAGACACCAGGAGTGCGTCCACTCCCCAGAGTGTAATCAATATTGAAAACCCTTTCATGACTCGACATCGGGAAAGTGTGCACCCATTCCCGGTGTGTGCCGTGCAGGCCCTATGCATACTCAAGCAATCGATCATCATGGAGATAAATCAAAACATGTTCTGCATATGGAATTTAATAATTAAACATGCATATTCATAGCAAGGGTTACAGAACACTTATCCATTTGCTGTCGCAGTATGCCTTTGTATCTGTTCGGCACTGTCAAGGAGTTGGGAAAAACTGAATGCTAAGCTGGTGAGCTCGCTGCAGAGCTAGGAACACCTACACCAGAACTAGCCTGACTTCTATAACATCCACACACACACCCAACACAAGGAATCAGTCCCTTCTCTGCTACACAGTCCCTCAGGCCCTGCATTCCCCTCTAGTGCTATCCCAGGGGTTGTGGAGAAGAAAGTCAGCCCTCTAGCTCTGTCTGTGTGGTTTCCAATCACCAAGTTTAAGCAAACCAAGCCCCCATCCCTGCTTCCTGTTTACATTTCATATCCACACATGTCCCACCGACATAACACATACCATCTCACTCATGTTATCACCAAACATGCAGTGCAGATGAGACATTTTCAAAATGTCTAATGGAGTTTCACCCGAACCCCATTTCCAAGATAAGGGAAAACCTTCCCATGAAGTTTGGCTTCTGCAGACCATCACACATAGTTTTCCTGCAGTGTGTACCCCTGACACATTCATCAAATAGCCAAACAGTCAGTCATTACCTGATACTACAATCCAAATTGATCGTTTCATAACCAAGCAATGACATTAGCAATCAAATTCAATAAGAATTTGCGATTCTATCTACTACAGAAATTGACTTGCTCAATTGTGGGTCTCTTGTAAGCAGCATTCCTATGCCCATTATAATTTATGCTTACTATCATAATATGAATACCCACTTACCATGTGTCCCTCCTGACACAATCTCACACAAGCCAACAATGATTAGTAGCCGTTAGTACCTCTTAAATCCGAAATCCACAATTCGAATTTAACAACCCGTACCAACTAATTTTCACAACCATGAGACTTCTTCTCATAAATGGTAGATTTTGGTAGTGGTGAGGGACTTACCTCTCACTGTCATGTTTGAAAGAATCTACCTGAAACATGAATTTCAACCAACCAAACACAATCTTGTGCAAGCCAATGGTGACTATAAGTGGTCAGCATTTTCTTAAATTTGAAATTCATAACGCAAATCTAACAAGCTCTTTTACACGGTAGATTCTAGCATTGGTCAGGGTCTTACCTCTCAATGCCGTTCTCGGAATAATCTACCTGAAATATAAGCTTCAAACAACCAAACACAAGCTTATGCGAGCCAACAATGGCTAGTGGTTGTCAGCAATTTCTCAAATCCGAAATTCACAATTCGAATTCAACAACCTATTATGCGTATCATATGGTAGATTCAGGAATTGGTCAGGACCTTACCTCTCAATGCCGTTCTTAAAATAATCAACCTGAAACACAAGCTTTAACAACCAAACACAAGCTTATGCAAGCCAATAGTGACTAATAGTTGTCAGCAATTTCTTAAATTTGAAATGCACAATTCAAATTTAACAGCTCTTTTACACGGTAGATTCTAGCATTGGTCAGGGTCTTACCTCTCAATGTCGTTCTTAAAATAATCTACCTGAAACATGAGCTTCCATCAACCAAACACTTGGTAAGTATGCATGTACTATCTCATTGCTACAACCATCACTGAAGCATTTTCAGAATTTACAAAATTCAAATACTTCAAAGGTTAGTCACTTCAGTGTTTTCAAGGCTCATTTACTTCATGCAATCATTATCATACTAACATTGCAAGGTATAGTCACAGCATTTATGCAATTAAATGGAGTGGTTAGATACTCCTTACTTCACAAGCATATCATGCATACCACCTTGCTCTTCAATAGAGCATTTCTAGAAGCCACTTGATCATGACTATCCTGCATTCATAACGACCTTCGAAACAATTCCAGAATTATCATTAATTCACCATTTCAGCGATTAGTTCTCCATAATATCACATGCATTCATCTCAATGCATTCATGCAATGCATCTCAACATTGCACCTTTACTTAGGCAATCAGTCACTCACACCCTTCATATGCATACATTCAATGCATAACAACAAGATTCATAAAATCTTCTTAATGCATGTCCATTCAACGCTACCTTGCATTGATTCAGGAATACTACGCATTCCACCATACCATGGCCTAACCATGACTACCTCATATAGGATGCATTACTATAATCAATATCATTAACATGTATAGGCATGACACCTTTCTACATTCCAATATTCACATGGTATGAGGTCTCTTACCTGGACCAATCCATGGAATTTGTCGTAAGCAAACTCTTACCTGCATGGGTCTTACTTACACCCTTTCCATGACCAATTTGGTTGGTCCTTGCAGGAGATTACAGAATTCGCTCACCAACTTTTGTTATGGACTCGTTGCCTTATCCCTTCTCCATGGGGTTGCTGGTCTCATTCATCAGCATCAGCAACATATTCATCTGGGTCCATGTCATCGTTGGTTTGTCCACTAATGCCAACATCAAAACAATGATTATCATCAGTGGTTCATACATAACATATAATTTTCAATATTCTTACCAACATGCAATATCCTATGCATGCAATACATATCCTCATGCATTTCAAGCATAAACTTAGGAAATGTAGTTATAATTAGAAAGACAGGGCCTAATGAAAACTTCCCTTTCAAACCCCTCATCTTCTCATGGAGTTCCTTTTCCACATAGCAGCTGATTGACTTCATAGTCCTTGCTGCCCCTGGGCATGCAACTATCCAGCTCGTCCATTTGATAACAGCAGCCATCATTAGTGCCTTGCTGCTTCATGCTCAGATTCTGGTCACTTATCCTTGTTCCCCACTGGATAAGCTTTCCAACGCCTGTTCACACGCGTCATTCCGACCTCGGATGTGAAAACCACACCACTTCCAAGAATGAAGACTTTCAGCAAACCTTTGCATTTTACACACAGCTGCATTTTGGCCGAGAATGTTAATTTCAGCCACCACACTTCCATGGCACCATTCATCTTCTATGAATTTTGGGTTTTACTAATTTTCCCAAACATAGAATTTTCTTTCCTCAAGAGCGACTGTCTCAAGGGACGACGGGGGTCAAGGGGGCTTGCCCCCTTGTGGCTTCGGGCGGGTCGAGGGAAGCGCCCTCGTTTTTTTTTTGTAAAACATTAATTTTCACGCAATCTGGCGCATTAGCCCGCTGCCATTTTTCCCCTTTTCAGCCCTGAAATTCCCTTCAAAAACAGCTCAAAATTTCACTGAGAAACAGTTGAAATCGGCTCACGGAACCATTGTTCCTTCCTCCGTATCGGCTCCTGGGAGCATCAGCACACCCGCTGAATCGGCTCCTCCACCAATCTCCCTTCCGCCGAATTGGACCCTCACTTCATCTATCCATCCGACGTATCCGCTCCCTGGAAGCTCTAACCTTCCGCCGTATCGGCTCCGGTTCCATTCTCTCCTCCGCCGAATCGGCTGTCGGCTGACTCCCTGATCGGCTGTCGGAAGCCTTTCGAATCGGGTGGTCTATTCACCTGCGCAGCCGCAACGGCGGCTCCCCCGGAAGTTCCAGCCTTCCGCAACGGCGGCCCGCGGAACGTTTTCCCCTCCGATCGGCGCGCTTTCTCTCTTGCGGCGTCGGCAGTCCTTTTTGATCGGTCGGCAGATGTCTTCTGCTTCCGCAACGGCGGCTCGCACAA
This sequence comes from Pseudotsuga menziesii, assembly GCA_001517045.1. NCBI lineage: Eukaryota > Viridiplantae > Streptophyta > Pinopsida > Pinales > Pinaceae > Pseudotsuga > Pseudotsuga menziesii. Next base: position 81,050 of record LPNX010775882.1, read on the forward strand.
GCTTCAAACCTTCCGACTTGGAACTTATGTCGGACGTCGGCTGAATCTTCAATCGGAAGCCACATCAATTCGCCGTCCGCAACGGCGGGCGGGATACTTTACCAATCCGTCCGCAACGGCGGACGCCCACTTTGCCGGCTCTTTCGATCGGCGCTTAGAACCACATCGGACGTCGGCAGAAACTCGGAACATCGGACGTCGGAGGAAACTCGGAACATCGGACGTCGGAGGAAACTCGGAACATCGGACGTCGGGCCATTCTCCCTTCCGATCGTTCCGACACTTAGCCAAATTTTCGATCTTTCTTTTACTGTGTCGGCGATCGGGTGACTCTTGGGTCGGACGCGGGATCACTCCGCCACCCGCAACGGCGGACGTTTTACTCCACGAATCCTTCCACAACAGTCGGACGGGAAACTTCACCCACTCGTCCGCAACGACGGACATTGACTTTGTCAGTCCCTCCGCAACGGCGGAATTCCACTTCCTTTAGTGGTCCGACTGCTCACACTTAACCAAATTTTCTCAAGATTTTCCCCTTCGTCGGAGATCGGCTCTATTGCTGGATCGGCGGTCTAACCCTTTTGCCAACCGCAATGGCGGACTGTTAAATCCCAAATCCTTCCGCCACAGTGGAAGTCCCTTTACTATGCCCTCCGATGACCCAACTGTTCAAGCACTTGGGTGATTTTTCTGAATTCGTTGCTGCCCTGCTGAACAGAGAAGGTAATTCTACCTTCTGTCACTGCATCTTCTTGGCCCATAGAGGCCCATTGTTGCAACCATGGCGCTCTGATACCATATTGTCACGTCCCCTTCCCTCAACCGGCGAAGAGAACGCGATGAACGCATCAACACAACCGGGCAAATGGCCCCGAAGACATAAAACAAATGAAAACAATGCTGGAATTAAGCATACACAGATGTAGTTATATTCAATCATACAGCGGAAGCAACACAACACATTTCCAGCATTCAACATCAGTATAAATTACAGAGCTGAAGTAAACAGCGGCACTTATCTATTGATGAAGAATTCACCCGCAACCAGCTACGTCGCTGCAACGTTCCACCCAACCATAGGCCAGCTTGCTCATCAATCTCTCAGCAACGCTGCCACCCCCGAGCTGGGCATGATTCCTCTGGACTAAGGGTCAATTGCAGGCTTACACATAGCCAAGGGGTCACATAACAGCCAATCCAACACTGCTGGGTTTCACAGGCTTTCCACAGACAAGCCAAGCCAGCACAGTCCAAGGTTCAACCACTGCATACCAGCAGCCAAACAATCCCTTCACAGCTCTGTGAAGAAGTCATAAACAACAGGGGACATCCCCAAACAATGGAGGAGCACAGCTCTCAAGTCCAAGGGACAACCCAGAGTTGGTTTTGGCCCTAATGTGGCCAAAACAGCTCAACCACAACGTCCCAAACCAGGGAAGCAACAACAACAGCCCAATTTCAAAGTAAAACAATGGCAACTATGCACAGTCCCAAAACACAGAAACTCAGCCCACGAATTGGAAATCCACAGTGGTCCAAAACGAAATTGGAACCCACAGCTAACACAAAAACGTGGGGAAGACAACAGCCCCAAAGCAACAACAATGAGCACGCCTATCACATGGGAAAACGACCCAAACAGGTTGTGCGTGAGGAAAACTTGCACCCAACAGGCAAATGCACGGGAAAGACATACCCGATTTCTGTGTGAGGAAAAACGACTCCATTTTGCCCGTGGATGCACCACTAACAGGAAGGACGTGAATTTGCAGTTCGTGGGTGCTCAGCAACTCGTGGGGGAGAGGAAGAAAACCTCAGTGAGACCAAAAACGCCCCCAAAACCTGTGCGTGAGGAGCCAACAGACCCAAAATCGTGGTGAGAGAGTGAACTGGCTGTGGAGAGAACGCACCCTGGGCACAATGAACAGGCGCGTGAGGAGAACAGAACAGGTAGGGCAAGCATGGGGTCGTGGGTGGAGTGTGGATGTGGGCAAAGGACTGACAGTCCTGCCACCCCACTCCCAAAGGCATAACTGCCCAACCACCCAACATAACATTAAAGAGGTTGAAAGAGGTTGGGTAAGACAAGGTGGCAAAACAACAAGGTAATAAAACATGGGGTTTTCCCCCATAAACCAAGGTTTGACATCCCCCACCCCTTATCCTTTGGAACCATGCCCTTTTCATTCAACGTTGCACTGCCGTAGCTGGTTGTGGTTTATTTTAATTGATGTGCAGGTTTACATGATGCCGAATTATAATGTGCCTTATAGCACGAGATGCCACCGGCAATTATCCCCATTGCCGAAACATACACAACAAAATCGATGGTGGGGCTTTTGCCTTGAGCTCCTCCCCACGATTAATTACAATATATACATCATGCAAACGGGGTCGAAACCGGGGACATTACAGTTATTGGGCCAAAATTACTTAAAGAAATGGAAACGTAGATGGTTAAAATCATGTAGATTCTGGAAATAACACAGGATAAACATAAAGCTATGTAGACAAGGGAAAGCTAGCAAGATAAGTTAGAATAGATGAGCATATGCATTTAAAATTTAGGCCAAATAAAATATCCTTAAAGCTTGAAATATGTCCTAATCTAGTGTCCAAATACTGTGGTACGTTTGAATATTAACTAGGATAGAGTGTGTTGCATATGATCTTGCATCGCCTGCTTACATAAGAGTGCATAATGTGTTTCATGTGTTTTTATTAAAAAAGTATGTACTTGATCCTAACCATATTGTTGATTGGGATTTGATTAAGGTGGAACCGAAAGGAGATATCCGGTGATACCAGTGCATATCTTAGATAGTAAAGTCACGCTTAGGAACAAGGCCATCGAGTAGGTAAAGGTCCAATGGACCCATTACAACCTTGAAGAAGTAACATGCCAACTTGAGGATACTATGTAGGAGGCATACTTATAGCTATTTTGAAATTTTGGATATATACATAGTACTGATATGCATCGATGCTGATACATAAATTAAGGGGGAGGGGAATGTAAGCATGTTTTGGACCCCAGTATGTAATCATGTAAATATTAATGAAATGGATAGAAGCTAGATATGAATGGTCTAATATGACCATATGATGTAATTATGTACATTTGATATTAATAAAAACCACGGTTATTTTAGACTAAGAAGGACGAAAAAGAGATGGGGGGTTATAATTCCACAAGAGGGAGAGTGAGAAGGGGAGGAGGTATTAGGAGAGATATGACCCTAGTGACTTATAATTTAAGTCACTATCTTTATTATTTCATGTTATCCCAAGTTCTATTATTCTTTTTTATCTTAAATTAAAGTGCATTAGCATTAACCTAGGTTAAATCATCCCAAGTTTGGGGATTAGTAGGAAAAAATGTGAACTTCCCATGAGTTCCATTTGTCCATTTCTCCTCAGCCTTGCATGCCACTTGTTTAGTTCTCAACATGCGTACAAATTATTGGGAACTAATTCATTTTGTGATTATTTTTCCATGATGCAACCATCAGCTGTTGTTAATATTGAGATTGCCATCAATAAACCATCACATATACCTTATTCTGGAGACATACCCCGTACTGTAGGTTGGATATGTACCCGAGAACGATTGAGTTCGCTGGAGTTCCGACATAGAGAGTCCTTGGCCAACTTGTGTTGGATCCCTGTAAGGGAGTTAGGGAAAAACAGCCATAGGGATTGTTAAAACAAAGAAGGGAACCTAAGGGGTTGCTAACTCAGAGAAGGGAACCCCAACCCTTGGGTTGTGCAGGCTAATGGGGTAGGAGTGATAGGGGATTGGGATAGTTGTAGAGGGGAAATTTAACACCATTTTATGGATTAATAGCCCCAGCTCGAGGGTGGCCTTTATTATAGAGAGAATTCATATGATAAAGTGGCTATGTCTGGGAGGAACGTTTTTAGTCTGGATCCTTTTGGAGGATTTAAGATAAGTTTCTATTTGTATGTGAAATGTTTGTATTTATCTATGTTATCTGATGATTTAAATGCATGGATTTATTAGAATTGTGTAAATTCACTCATGCAGAAATATATAAATATGGGTGATTATATAAATATTTAATTCATCTGTAAATGGTTAATTAAATCAATTAGAAAGTGACATTGAGTATAAGAGGTGAATTTAGTCAGTAGATTGAGTATCATATGGCCCCAAAGGCATCGTGAGGTCATTGGGTACATGACAAATACATATATAATATATCCATTTTCTAGTGATTTTATATATATCAAGACCAAATTTGCAAAAAATAAACTGTGTAAGAGTAACTACTAACTCTATTAAATATCACTCACTCAGATTCACTATATATATATATGTATAGGAAACTAAGGTGGTTATAAATGATTTTAGAATATGCTAGGGAATCTTCTAGTTATATCCCACTCATACGAAAGGATAAACACCTTTAGAAACATGCACAGAGGGTTGAAGAGACCTAGCAATTGAATGCCATCCTTTCTAAACTTGTCGTGGTCTACATTGGTAAAAATAATAATGAGGCAAGAACAAAGGCTTCATCTTTTTATTTGGAAGTGGTCGAAGACATCTTAGTTTTAGGTTTGTTGCCAAGGCCAATTTCTTGACATTCTAAATTTTGAGCATGGTAAGTTGGTTGGTCATTCTCTTTAAGGCCACAAAATGTTGTAATTACGATTTGTGAAATTTTCCCCTTCTTCAACTCACCTTATAATGGCTTCAATTTGATTCACCTAATAATTTTTTTTAGAGTCTCCACACTTCTTCATACAAAGAGGGCATCTTGGTTTTACTTGAAACAATCTTCCATCTCCTTCACTTGTTTCTTTAAAAAAATTGTAACTTCTCATTAATTATAAATAAAAAGGTTACATTTTGCAAATAATTCAAGATTATTTTAATAATATCCTTAAGGATTTTCATATATAGCTAACATTAGCTTGAAGAAACAATAAAAAAGTAATCATAGACTATCGAGAAGCATTTTCCTATATGTTAAAAATGCATTATCAATTGACACACACACACACACACACACACACACACACACACACACACGATATTTTGAGATTAAGTTGAATACTAGCTTGCATATACAAAAAATGGAAAAAAAAACCAAAAAAATGTTATGTGTAATGCTTTCCTGTAAATATTTTGTGCCATATGCTAAATCAATTTTACTTTGTTGTTCCTCGAGTTGTTTTTGGCTATTGGGGAACAATGCCAAGGCATCCAAAACCTACTTTAGGCCTTGAGATGGCACTTGAGCTAGAGGGGGTAACCATCAGTAATCTAATGAGATGTTTGCCTATTGTCACCACATCAACAACAACTTTCTCCTTCAACCTTAGAGCTAGATTCAAATGGTTAATAACTAGAATAAAGAATGAAAGAAAATGCAAATATAACCAAGGCCAAGAAACTAGATCTAAACATGCATACCAGGGTCTTTCCATTGGGCACCATTCTCCTTCATTATAGAAACATAAAGATGGTAAGTAAAGATTCAAAGGAATTTGAAGAGAACATAAACATCAAGTAGGATAAACATAAAACATGTTGAAGAAGGTGGTAGTCCTCAACATATATTTACGATACACAACACATACCACATTTCATAATGAATCAAACAATTATATGTTATCCATGAAGTTGTAGAAAACCTTGAATTTAAGAACATGCATATCCTTCATACCAAATGTAATAGTAATATATACTAAATTCTATTATTTAAAGCATAAATATAATCAACTTTTTCTTAACTTTGAGATATACCAACAAAGAACACATTTTAGGAAACTTAAAAATGCTTGGATTTATATTCAAATGTAGCTATTAAGATAATACTATGAATAGGTTTATAATCGTAATACATATTATTTAAACAAGGTGCTTCTCAAGAAAACATGAACACAAGAAGAAAAGGCTTATGTAGGAAAAGATTTACAACACAGGAAAAACCGATTCTGCAGTCAAAGTGGTGAATCCAATAGCTAAGGCATCACTATCCTGCAATCAATTATAACAGCCCCTAAAGTTCATGGCGAAGCTTAGCCTCATGATTGAAAATTTCTAACCCTGCTCAAGTCTTAAATGCCCCTTTTATTCTCCTATTAATGTTACTTTTATGCCTTGATTTTTGTAAATAACTTCTAAATTTAGTATGAAGATAAGGTGGTTGGAAATGGCTCGACACCCCAAGATTTAGGTGTCCCACTTCTTTCATGAAATGAGGGGGTTGACTCTTCACTAATCTTTGTTTTGTGTCAACTATTACACTTTTCCAAAATGAGTTGTTTTTGGTTATATATATATGTTTTCAACCATGATGGCTTACTTAAGGCCACTTATCATGATATTGTATGCAAACAAAAATGAGATGGCCCTCATCTAAATAATCCCAAAATGTTTTTCGCTCAATCATTTGAATTCTCCTCCAAGTATTCCATGCAATAGACAATTCCTCCATTTTTGACCTATATTTGACGTGAGAGACTTAAGAGCAAAAAAATATTCCAAAATGCTTCAATTTGACAAAGAACATTTCTAGACAAATAATTTTGGCATTACATTTTCCAATCCAATAATCATTATTGTAGTAAGAGATGATAATGGGAAACAAATTGTTGTTATCAATGATTGAGAACACTTGTTATCGATGGTTGAGAACAATTGTAATAATCCCAAAATATTGATTCTAGGCATCCTTACAATAATGTGATAGTCAATCAAATCCAATAAAATAGGGCCAATAACTTCATGAGAAAGTCAAATTATAAATATGGTGTCTCACTTGCTTACAATGCTACTTAACCTAGGATAAAGAATGTAATAATAGCCCAGGCGATACAATAAAAGTTACAGAAGGCTCACATGCTTTTGATCCTGTTCTTTTAAAAGATAATTGGAGGGTAAAATCATGATGATTGACTTATGTCTTACCATCATTGCATGGCCTTTGGTTAAGGTATACAACACAAATTGACACCCCCAATGCATTTTATAGTGCAATAATATGGACATGATCACTCTCTTCTCCCATAGGTTCTCCATATGTTTTCTAGATCTGGTCCACGATTCCAGTACTTACATCCATTATGAAAGGTCCAAAAAAGCACAATCTTTTGACAAATTTCACCCAATCTCACAAATCTGAAAAACATCACAATATAATTCACTAATGGGCCTTGACTTCTCTTGATGATTGTATAAATACTTATAGATGAATTCCTGCTTGGAATCACACTCTTGAGCAACTCAATAAATATCGAGAAAAACTCTTCAAAAGTGAACTATACATACCCCATATCCAAGAAGGAGTTCTTGCATTGCTTAATGTTTTTCAACACATGTTCACTTCCTCTTCATATTGGGTATCCAATATATGATCCGGTATGAAACCATGACGGAATGAAATAAGTGGTTTCCATTACCACGTGTGCGTCAAATTTCCTCTTATATCTCATTTAATCCCTTAATTTTTTGCATTTAAGATAGAATTGCTTGCTTCATACATAGCTTCCAAGGCAGAAAGAGTCTCCTTGTCACATTAAGGGGATTTTGAGGGATTCTTCGACCTGGATGGAATTTTGTTTTTGTAAAATGCCATCATCCTTGGAACATGTCTATTCCATGTCAACTACACCATCACCTTTGTTTCAGTTTCCATCCATGTTTTCAAAGAAAATGCAATGGAACATGTTTATTCCATGTCAACTACACCATCACCTTTGTTGCAGTTGCCATCTATGTTTTCAAAGAAAATGCAATGGAAGAAGGATAAGGTTTTGAGTGTTATATTGTTCTCTTTGATGATTTCTTCTTCTTCAACTGTTGTGTTGGATCTACAAGTCTATTTTAATGCATCTTCCAAAAGTGCTTTTAATACCAATCCGATGGTGGAACCACATTTCTCATTGAATTTCATCATCAAAATTGGATGAAATGGGAAGATATGCTAAGACTGGTTTTACAATACCCAAATGCAGGAATATTGCAAGAAGACCCCAACATATGCTTTCCTCTAAAATCATGCTTTCCATTGCATTGATGGTTGTCAAAATTTTTGAGTGCCATCATGCCTACATTTTAACTTCATATATTCCTATAGAGTCAGAAAACTGTCAAACACGTGGTAATCCTAAGTTGATTATATTGTCACGTAATTTACTCGTTGTACTTGTCATTACATGATCATATATAACATGTTTTATGTCATTATCAAAGTTTTCTAGGAGAGAAACACAAGAGAGAGGTTGAACATAGTAAAACACAAAAGGAATCATATTTTTTGTTGCAAAATTAAGACACTAAATTTTGCAAAAAAAGAGTTTCCTTTTGTGTTTTACTATGGTCTACCTCTATCTCTCCCATTGCATTCAATTCCGATGATGAAATTCAAAGAGAAAAGTGGTTTCCCCCTCAAAATTGGTATTACAAGGACCTTTGGAGGGTGCATCAAAATCAAACTTGTAGGTCCAACATAATAGTTGTAGAAGTAGTTTCCGAAGGAGAACTATAGACCCCTTAAAACCATACCCTTCCATTGCATTTGCTTTGAAAACATGGAGCACAATTGCAATAGAGGGGATAACGTAGTCAATGTAGAATGGACATGCTCCAAGGATGATAAGATTATAAAACAACATAACGCCATCCATGCCAAACAATCCCTCAAAATACTCTTCATGCAACACGGAGTCTCTTTTTACCTTGGAAGCCGAGTATGAAACACGCAGCTATATCTTAAAGGAAAAAAATGAGGTATTAAATGAGCTAATGGGGAAATTTGATGCACATAATGGAAACAAATTCTTCCATTCCTTCATTGTTTCATACCTAGAGCATATATTGGACAACCACGATGAAGTAAGTGGAACATGTGTTGAAAAACATTGAGCAATGCACGGAATATCTCTTGGATTTGGCATATGCACAATTCACTCTTGAAGATTTTTTCTCAATAATTATTGATATGCTCGAGAGTGTGATTCCAATAAGGGATTCATATATAATTATTGATACACTCATTGATTGAATTCGAGACCCATTAATGTCGAATTATATTGTGATGTTTTTTAGATTTGTGACATTGGGTGAAATTGGTTGGAAGACTATTTTATGGACCTTTCATAGTGGGCATAAGCAGTGGAATGGTGGACCAGATCTACAAAACATATTTGGAACATGTGGGAGAATAGTGTGATCATGTCCATATTACTTCACTATCAAATGGGTTGGGGGTTCCAATTTGTGTTGTATACCTTGATCGAAGTTCATGTAATGTTGGTAAGACATAAGTTAATCATCATAATTTTATACCTTTCAATTGTCTTTTAAAAGAATTAAGATTAAAAACATTTGAACCTTTTGTAAGTTTTATTGTTATCACTTCGACTATTAGGACATTCTTTATCCCATGTTAATGAGGATGGTAAGCAAGTGAGACAACATCTTTATAATTTGACTTTCTTTGGAAGTTATTGGCCCTATTTTATTGGATTTTATTAACTATTACATTATTATAAAGATGCACATAATTAATGTTATGGTATTATATGCAAGGCTCTCAATCATGGATAACAACAATTTATTTCCCCTCAATAGCTCTTATTACAATAATGATTATTGGATTGAAAAATGCAATGCCTGTTTTCTTTGCCTGGAAATATTTATGATCAAATTGAAGCATTTTGGCATAATTTTCTGGTCCTAGGTCTCTCACTTCAAATCTGGGTTAAAATTGGAGGAATGATCTATTGCATAGAATGCTTGGAGGATAATTCGAAGTATTGATGGCAGAACAATTGGGGATTATTTAGATGAGGGTGATCTCATTTTTGATTTCTTAAAATATCATGACAGGTGACCATAAGTAAGACATCAAGGTTGATGACTTATGTAGGAAAACATAATATAATTTAGAGCTCTCTTATCACCAAAAACAATTCATTTTAGGAAAGTGGAATAGTTATCACAAAACAAATATTAATGGAGATCGAACCCCATCTTTTCATGAAATAAGTGGGACAACTAACTCTTGAGGTGTCAATCCATTTCCAACTACCTTATATTCATACTAAATTTAGAAGTCAATTCTAAAAATCAAGGCACAAGAATAACATTAAAAGTAATAAAGGGGGATCATTGTGGATTTGAGTAGGGTTAGAAATTTAGTATTTTGGAGGCTGAGATTCACCATGAGACCTGGGGGTGGTTGTAATTTATTGTAGGATAAGGATTCCTTAGCTATTGGATTCGTCACTTTGTTTGAAAAATCAATATTTCATGTGTTGTAAATCTTATCTTACATAAGCTATTTTTTTCTTGTGTTCATGTTTACATGAGAATCACCTTGTTCAATTAACGGATTAAGGTTGCGAATCTTCTCTTATTCCTATCTATGTAGTTAGCTTTGAATATAATTCCAAGCATTCTTCAATTTCCAATACTTGCGATTAAAATGTGTCCTTTGTTGGTATATGTCAAAGTTAAGAAAATGTTGATTATCTTTATGCTTTAAATAATGGAATACAATATATATTACTGTTCCAATTGGTATTAAGGATTTTCATTTTCATCACGTTTGTTAACTGTATACATCAATGGTTAGTTACAATCAAACATTGTCCTTCATTTTCAAGTTAAAATCATCTATTTACATGGGTAGGATCCGTACCTCTCGACAATTTGGATGGAATACCTAGGGCAAACAATAACATCCCTACATTTTTATATTGCTTGAGTTGCACAAGACTATACCACACCTCATATGACATTGGTACCATTGGGAGAACCATACTAGTTACATTTTGTTCTCATGATGTGTGTTTAAACATAGATCCATTGTGTATCTCTTCCTGGCCATGATCTCCTGATTGGCCTGGATCCACTGTGTATCTTCGTGAAAATGATCCACCCCTATTTATCACATCGATCTACTATGTATTCTTTTGTGGACATGATCACTAAATAATTTATATGTCATGGAACCGCAGTGTATACAATTTGGTTGTTATGTTCTATCACAATTTGAGCATGTATTTTTCCATCTTAGGGGAAACAATGTCTTACACCTTCTTCTCCGTTTCAGGTACTTTATCGTAGTTGAGGGTCTTGGAATATCAACCTTGTAAAATATGAATCCCTCTCCACTTGATATTATAAAGTCTTTAGTCCATTAGTTTCCCTTTCGACCTCATACATTAGGGGGAATTTGTTATAACTCAAATCGACATTTCTTGACTGTGACAACAATTCAAAAAACAAAACTCAAAGTGTCACTGTTTGCTCACAAAAATAATACGTATGGATGGAAGAGACCATGATTTCATACCTAACGATGGACCTAAATTTTTTGAGTGAAGTCCCAACACCATTCCATTCATACTGAGAAGTTACAACCATAAAAGAGAAAATTCACACCTTGCACACTAGTAAGGCGTGAATCATTTACACACCGCCTTTGGCCAAGGTGTGAATATGTAGATTCGTACCTTGAACATAAGCAATGCATGAATCATTTGAATGTTTCATTTGTCCAAGTTACAAATTCTCCATAATTCCATGAAAAAATAAAAATTCAAAAATAGGGATTTATGGAAGCTTTTCAAACCAATTTCCGAGTTGCAACTCCCTGAACCACTTGGTAACCATTTATAACTATTTCCTCCAAACAGAAAAGTGAATTGAGATGGACCAATAGGGGTACATCCAATATACCAAAGTAATGATGATGTAATCACTCACCTTCACACCCTTCATCCCTATCAATTAGTAACCCTTGTTGTTGACCCTTATCCCTCAATATTTAAGTTGTTTCCCTTAAGTAACTTCATTCCTTGTATACATCCAATGGATCGAAATGGGATCGCCGAGGTGCAAGAAAAAAATACCATATATTCAATTTTTATAAAGTGACAAGTAGTGAGAAGGTATAGATTTTACTTGTTTCACTATCATAATTGATATTTGATATCTTTCCCTCCCCTAATCACGTGTCTTATATGATTGATCGCTGACTTGAAGAATGTTTCATTATTTATGTTGAAATTGATTAGATAGTTAGTGTTATTTTCATATTTCAAGTTGTGATAATTCATTATTATGGTCAATTTGGTTTGAGGAGGGTTGTATTTGTTGTATTACATGTTGATTTTGGGCGATAATGAGCAGATCAAAAAAGAGGCAAAGGAGCAACTAGGACAACCTTCGAAAAATTATATACTTCTTTTCTCCCTAATCCCTTCTCTAGTTTAGATTTACTTATTAGAAATTATATGTGGTTTAGTGCTTGATTGAGAGTCTTGTATGCTTGTTAGAGTCATTTAGGTTAGTCTTACCCTAATCAGTATGTTGGTGATCTCACCCTAGTCATAAAATTTAATTTAGAACAATAGTAGCCAATATTATATACAAGACAAGCTAAATGTTTGAAATTTTTATGTGAATTTGATTTTGAAATCAAATACATATAAGGGAAAGAAAATGAGGTGGTTGATACACTGAAAAAAATAATGTATGTAATGCATGTATGACCATTAGTAATTTCCAAACAAATTTAAGTCAAAGGATTGTTAATTCCCTTGTCGAAGATGAACACTATGTTCAAGTGAAGGATAAATTACAGTAGCAAAATTTGGAAAAGAGGTATGAAGGTAATCATTTGGAGGATGATGGATTTCTCATCTATAAAAATAGAATTTTTATCACTAATTGTGCATATTTGAGAAGAATACTTATGGATGAGATACCAGAAAACAATTGCTACAACAAGGAAGCAAACAAATTTGCTGGGAATAAAGAAATATGTTCCCGAGTATATTTATAGATGTATAAAATACCAACAAGTAAAGGTTGAAAATCAAGGCCCCAAAATTTATTGTATCCTTTTCCAATTCCAGAATGGAAATGGGAGTGATAACTATGGATTTTATTAGTGGGTTACCACCTACTTCCAGACAGCATGATTGTATCATGGTTTTGGTGGATAAATTATCTAAGGAAACACATTTGATTCCAGTTAAATCTACTCATAGGGATAATGATTTAGTAAGACTATTCATGAAAGAAATATTCAAATTACATGGTTACCCAAGGTAATTGTATCTTACTGGGATACAAAGTTTATATCTATCTTTGGTTTTTTTATTTTGCAGATTTGGGTACACAACTGGATTTTAGTACTACTTACCATCCAAAGATAGATGGAAAATAGAAACAGTAAAAAATCTAGTTATTGTAGACATGTTTTGCATGTATGTGATCAATGAAACTTAGGCCTGTAGGTGGATTGAAAAATCCACCCTCCTCTGATCATTTGGGAGTCATGAAGGTATTAGGTTCAAATCTAAGTGTTGGCAGATTGACTGAGATGTGTTGAATGGGTTTTTTCCAGCAAGGTGGTAAGAGATTAAGCACAACAGGAGGACCTTGAATTTGATGGCATGGTCAATGCTCCAATTCATAGTCGATGGGTAATTTCTGAGTGCCCAGGGTACTTAGACCAAAGGAATTGTGGAGGTCAAACCTTTGATATGAAAATAATGTATGTGATTGATAAATCTTCTAGGTGGTGAGATTACCTACACTTGGTGGAGTTTGCATATAATAACGGACATAAAGCATCATTGAAAATTATTCCATTCGAATCTTTATATGGAAAAAGGTGTAGGACACTAATGGATTGGGATAATCTAGTGAACATAATTGTGCTTGGACCAAAAATGCTTAAGGAAATGAAATAAGAGGTTGCAAAGATTAGAAAAAAGGTTATCTTAAAGTATATAGAAAATCTATACAGATAAGAATACATTGCATAGGGAATTCAATGTTTGAGATCATGGTTACCTCTGAGTGATGCCAAGGAAAAGTTCCTTGAATATTGCAAGGCATGCCAAGTTGTCACCAAGAGATTATGGGACATTTGAAGTGCTTGAGAGGATAGGGATAGTTTCATATAGAATTTCATTTCCTGCTAACACTAAAAATCTTAATTTTTTAATGTTTCTTTACTTAAGAAATATGTACATGATCCTAACCATGTGATAAAATGGTATGTGATTCATGTTGAACTTGAGGGAGAGTTACCAAAGATCCATTATGAATCCTTGATAAGAAAGTAACATTGCTACAGAAACAAACCGACGAATAGTTAAAGGTGTACTGGAAGCAATTTGGTCCTGATTAGACTACATGGGAGATTGAGGATTCCATGAGAGAGGCATATCCTTTTTTTTTCTAATTGTAAGAAAATATTGAGGATAATGTTATTCCAAGGGGGATGAGGCTGTAGTAACCCCTATTCTGAACCTTGGAATGTATTAAATCAATTATGTAAAATGATGTAAATATGCTTAGATGGATTCCTAGTGTGGAGCTAATGCCAAGGATTGACTAATGAATGGATAGGCTTGACTAGAGAAGGGATAAGCATATATAATGTAAATATTTCTATATGGACCAGTTGGTTGGATTATTATGATGACTCAAAATATATTTAAATATTATGTTGGAAAATAATAAAATTGTCCAAGATGGATGTGCAAAGAGCGCTAGAGGGGCTATGATTCCACTAGAGAGGAAGAGGAAAGGGGGATTATGGGATAACTAAACCTTTTTTTCCAAGTGTTAACCTTAAAATTCATCCATTTCTGCTACGTGCCTTAAATGTATCAATTATCTACTCTTGACTTATTAAATCAAATCATTGAATGCATGTATGAGGTTGGTGGGAACGTCTCTGATCTAGTTATGAAAGCATGGGATGAATATACTTTTATGGCAATTGTAAGAGTCATTCCTTTTATTGTCAGAAGCAATGTCAAATGTATTTTCACCAATCCTCTCATCTCTATTGGAGTCTATCACTCATTTTCTATGCACAATTCATACAGTATGTAGCCTTCATGTTGTTTTCTCGATTACCAATAACTGAACTATGGAATTAGCCATAAATTTAAATTGTGAATAGGAAATTCCATACATTATAGGAAATAGGATGGATGCAGTTGAACGTAGAGGTTGGGAAATATATGAACATTTAACCATTGTTTATTTATTGATCCAGGATACTTAGGAATCCGTGAATTGATGCTATAGGAGGTTATTTAAAAGAAAACATCAGGTTGGACTCTTTTTGCAGACACTTAAGAGTACTATAAGGGACTGTTGAGAAGAGAAGGAGTAGGATTTTATTATGTTATGTGGGGAAGTGGAACATAGTTCCATGGATAGGATGTTAGAATATTTAGACACTTGGGAGTTAATTAAGATCAACTTGTTATAATGTATCTATTAGGTAAAGTTTGTTTCTTCAATATGCATTAGTATGCATTTGTACATATGTAATCGACAATCATGATATGTTCTTGACATAAAGTGATCCAAAATTTCATTTGATCCTCGATATTAACGATCATTAATATATGGTGAACACCCAGTCGGTCCATGATCTCTATTTAAAAAGCATGGAGGGTCATTTGCTAATTGGTCGATTATGAGAAGCTCATTTGTAACTTTATTTTTCTTTTGCACAATAATATTGCCTCAAGTAGCTATTTGGATATGGTCATGGAGTGTTTCCCTCTTCGAGGATTTAAACCACCTAAAAACATTAGTGTGCTGATCCTTGTTCTTTATGTTGATGACCTTATTATGAAAGGTAGTGTCCATAAAATTTTAACCCACGTGAAATCCAGTCTTAAGAATTTTTTTGAAATGACATACTTAGGACATTTGCATTATTTTCTTGGCCTCCAAGTATTACAAACCAAAGAAGGAATCATTCTTTCCTAATATAAGAATGTTTGTGACCTTCTTCATCTCTTCTACATGCAATATTATAAACCAACCCCATCTCCCTTCCAATTTGGAGTCAAACTTTCTGCCACTTGCACTTCACCCAAAGTAGATGCAACTTGTATCGTCAACTTGTTGGTAGTCTCTTATACTTGAATCATACCCATCCTGATATTTCCCTTTTTGTTTTTCTTATTTCTTTCTATATGAAAACACCCCATGAAAACCATTGGAAAGCAAAAAAAAACTGTACTTTGTTATATTTGGGGTACATTTCAATTTGAGATTCATTACAGTTTAGGGGGGAATCCCTTGTTGGTTGGTCACACTGATTCAGATTGGGTTGGTGAACCTGATGATTATAAGTCTATTGCAGGTTAATTTTTCAGTCTTGGTTCCATACCTGTCACTTGGGATTGTAAGAAACAACAAGCTCTTTCTCTTTATTTAGCAAAATCCAAGTATCTAGCCACAACTAATGTAAGTTAGAAAGCCTTATGGATTTGGCAGAGCCTTCCAGAGTTTGGATTTGAGAAACAATAGATGACTACCATTTTATGTGACAATTAAAGTGCCATCAATATTGTCAAAGATCCAATTCAACATCATTGCAACAGACATATTGAGCTACATATGCACTTCATCAGAAATATTGTCCATGATCACATTCTCAATTTTTATTTTCCCTACAAATGATCAAGTTGTTAACATCTTCACAAAGTCTTTTACAAAGGCATAGGTTCTAATGCATCCTCCCTTACTGTATAGTTTCAATTGTGTAAATCCTTCAATCCTATTCCAAGTTGCTCTTAAAGGGGGATGTTAGGATACATAAACACTTAGGAGTTAGTTAAGATCACCTTGTTATAATGTATTTTCTACATAAAGTGTGTTTCTTTAGTATGCATTAGTATGAATTTTTACATATGTAATCCGATTGTCACGATATGTTATTGACATAGTGTTTCAATGGTTCATCTACTCTTGGATCTTATTGACCATTTATATATGGCTTAGCAGCTGATTGGTCCATGATATCTATTTAATGAGCATAGAGGGTCATTTGCTAGTTAATCGATTATGAGAAGCTCATTTTTATCATTCTTTTTCTTTTGCATATAAAATTGCCTCAAGTGGCTATTTGGTTAGGGACATGGAGTCTTTCCCTCTTCAAGGGTTTAAACAACGTAAAAATATTGGTGTGTTGATCCACGATATATTTGTGTGAGCACCTACTCAACGTGTTTAGTCTATTGGAAATATCCGATATAGTCAAACATGGGATGGCTAAAGGAGATTCTTGTAGTGCTCAATGGTGAGTGAATTGTCTAAGCATGAGATAAAAATGGGTTTGGTTGATAGAGAAAACCTTATAGGTGTTTCCTTCACCTCGGTGGTCTCATAACCCAACTTAGGTGTGGTATCTGCAACTGATACCTACGGTTGGGTGGAAAATTCCTCATACACAACCAATTGCTTATGAATTCTTTTGTTAAAGGATAAGTATTCATTGTGGCCTATTTTTATAAAATTATATTTACTTCATGCGATGAATACATTTTCATATGCATGATGTGTTTGTGGATATGGTTTAAATTCCATTGTGTTTTATATTCACACACATGCACATGCATTTCTTAGTTTATGTTTCCTATGGGTGGCTTAAACTAGATATGAATTTGAATATTCCCCATGGGGAAAAATTTAGAAGCATGAATTTAATAACTACCCCCTTCTATAATAAGAGTCATGGAGGGGGGACACTACACTTCCACCTAGAATTGCAACTCATTTCCTTGAAAAAAACATTCCCTAGGAATCTAATACATTAATCACAATAATCTTCATTGATACTGAATATGCAGATATGTCACTAGGTTTACCTTAAAATCCTTGATCATACCTAAGACCTTGATTTCTATAGAATCCATTACACAAATGTTTCGGTGAGGACAAGTTGTCTTAATGCCTAATTAGTTCGTGAATTTAAATGACATGCCATTAGTAGATACTCCTGAATCTAACATGCAATTATGTAATAGGAGATCATTCACCGCCGATGATACAAATAAATTATATTTACTCCTATTTGATCCCCCCAATTCATTTTTCGCAAGACTACGAGGGAATCCTTAGGAGTTTCTGCAAGACCCATGATTTTCTTGACTTTTTCTTTTAGGACATATATTTTCATCAAATCCAAGAGAGAGTTTGGTACATTTTAATTGTTGAAATGTTGCGTCTAATTGATATATAAATCCCTAAAATCACATGCATTGAATTTTGCATATGTGGAGGTATTATTTGCTTCTATCACTTGACTTGGTTAGGAAACTACATGATAAAAAAATTGATTTGTCTTTTTTTGTTTTAGGTTCCTTTTGTTTTTCCTTACCTCGCCTTTGGTAGGTGGCTAAGTCATTTGCTTGCATTTTTCTCCTAATTTCTTCCTTATAATAATTTTAGGTCAAATTTTTTCTAATTCCTTGGGATCTATGCTCTTATGTTTAACTTTTTTCATTTGAGATCCATAGATATTGTATGTTGTGTCCATAATGGTATTTATACCATCCCATGGTTCACCTAAAAAATTCAATGTTTCTTCTTTATTGGGTCCACAACTGCTTCCAACCAATTTTTTTAGTGAATTCTTGAATTCGAGAACATAATATTAGGTCATGGTCTTCTTGGCAATTAACACACCAATAATAACCTTTTTACTATATAACATTAATGTTACTTAAATGTATGGGAACCTTCTTTTCATGATGTTGGTTTTGATTTTGAACTCCCCTTGGCCTATTCCATCTCCCATTGTTTGCTTTGAGTTGGTTCTTAAAATGAGCTTGAGGATTTCGTAAATTTACCAACCTATTTTGCATTGCAATGCTACTTTGGATTACATTGGTATTTAGAATTTTGATAATTTTGGTTAATGAAAACAAAGTATCATGGAATTATTTGGCCATATTCACTACTTTTGACTTGGTTTTTTCCATGGAAAGAATTGTTGGGGTGGATCAATGTCTTTTCAAAGCATCAGATTCACTCAACCATTAATAATTAGCCAGGGTAAGTCTATTCTTTTAAAGGATGTCTACAAAGTCTATGTTGGTGTCAAAGGTGATTAACCAAGATTCTCAAAAGACTAAAAAAATTCAAAAGAAATATACTCCAATAAATTTAGTAAAATACTTGCAGTCAATCACGCTTGTCCACAACCCTTCTTAAATTTTATTAGTCAGGTCATACATAAATTTCTAGTCTTCAAGGATTTCAATGGTAAGCCACATTCAAATTCACATAGATCCTATGCTTACAATGAAAGACAAGTTAAATATAGGTTACTTGTTTGGTTGTGACAGTTAAAATATTAAAGAGAAAAGGAAATGAACAATCTTAAACATATCATCCAGCCACGACAAAGAGAGACCAAATTGGATCAACCCTAGGATATACATAAGTTCAGTTTCTCAGTTCAATGGAGGATTCCTTGTTCACACTCTAAATAAAACTCACATTTCAAAAAGAAGAAAATAACCTACAACTATTTGGAATTCATAATCACACAAGTCTACATACATAATATACTGATGCAATAATCCTAATTAACTTAATGCTTTCAAAGAAATAAAACCACAAATATAAAGGTTGTACTTGAACTTTGTTGAGGGGGTCCTCCCTTTGATTAGGCACAACACCCTCCATGAATAACCTTACAATAGACTAATTACTCATATACTCACAATCACGATTGAACATAGTTGCAATTTCAATGAAGAATAACAACAACACATGTTTGATTCGGTGATCAATATTGTTTCCAACATTAAATTTGAGATACATTTATACATAATGTGAAGAGAACATGGTTAAATCGATAGAGTCAACCCGCTCGTAATAATTGTAACCAAAAATCCATAATTAGTTCCCTTGATTCGATATAATTGGAGCTAATTATAACTTAAGGGTATAATTAAAGACAATCGTGATAATATCACAAAATGAAGTAACTTGTATTGGCTTCTATGATCCTTGTGACCACAACTGCAAGATCCTCATGTCCACATAAGAAAAATAGAGCATCATTTTCGATTTGTCTTCATCCATTCTTGAACGGGCTCTTTAGTGTCACAAAGGAGTACATAGATAGAAGGGGTTCATTGCAACTACTATAGAAAACTTAGATATTTCCACTATTGAACAACTGACACATTACAAGAAACAAAACTATAGGAATAATTTCCAAACTAGATTCTATTGATCCATTATGCAATTTCAGGATAGGATTGGCAACCTGATTTTCAAAATTGTAGTTTCTCACTGTGAACTTGCATAAAAAACTCAATAGGTAATTCCAAGTGCATTTTTTACATCCAAAACCTAATTAAGCATATAATACAAGGTCACAGAAAACAAATGCCAAATATTATGCCAATGTCCTCAAAACAGGTAACTATATTGCAAGAAGGTAATAAAAAGTGGAAAGAAGGTAAGGAAATGCAAGACAAATAAAGACATTTCCCATACTCAACATATTCCCCCAAGTCAATACCTTGTAGGTCCCTTTGCAATCAATATGAAATCTCAATGTCTTCATCTATTAGAGGAAGAGATAAGTAGCAGGATTTACTCTAGTTGTAAGATTTCTTTCTTGGATCTTTTGGAGCTCTAAATCCAAACCATGCCATAATTTCAGTCCAATACTCTTCCTCTCCTCTTTTTGATGTATCCCAAAGAAAGGGGAAATCAAAATTTAACACCAACAACTGCATCTCTAAGGACCTTACACAAATCACGTATTTGGGGAATCTTTCCACAACTAAACCAAATGTAGTGAGAGAGAGAGTTTCTCTCTTTCCCATCTCATTGGTGGGTACCTCTTGTCTTCATCTACTATGGAAGATAGTCTCTAGCATATTGGCCACAATCCACTGTTCACATGAAGTGAGAGCTAAACTCCATTTTTCTAAAATGGTGTCCATGAACTCAACATCCCTCAATTTCTCCCCTCTCTTCCTATAGAAGTCATGGGGGTCAAGTTCTGGTCATATATTCAAGCCCTGCACCTTCTTTGCATTCTTCAAATAAGAGATAGCTCGACTCCACACAATCTGGTTTTTCATGTAAGATGTGAAATACCTAAGCTATATGTCACCAACCAACGGGTTAGGATCCCATGAGTTATGTATATGAAACACTGAATCATGAAGGTAAAACTCAAATAGTAGATTTTTATCCTCTTCATTACATTAATTATATAATTGTGCAAACTGAGCTTCGTCATCCACATAGCACTTATTGTTGGCAGCCAACGCTCTCGATTGTAGGGAGGTGATATGACACTAGATAAATACAAAATACACATGTTATGGGGTTGAATGTATCCTCATTACATGCACTAGGTAGAACAAATACTTCTTATAGACCCTGTGTATCTCAATCTGTTGATTGAATTTGGAAATTTCTAGTTTTCCTATATCAATTAATCCTCCCAACATCCCTTTGTGGTTCCATAGATTCATAACACTGGGTGATATTGTTAACCTTATTTTGATGAAATTCTACCTATGCTTTTTATTCCAAAACCTTATGCTTAAATTCTCCTACATAAGCTCCTTCAATATTAACCCAAGAGTGTCCTTCTTTTTGCCATACTTGCATCATCTTATAAAGAACCTTCAACATTAAATTTTATAAGAATTAAATTTGTTATCATCACACAGTGGATGATAGTAAATTATTCTACACATCTATAGCTTGTAATAGGGTATTTAGTCCATCTTGACATTCTTGTATTTTTAAAATTTCTTTCACTTCTACTAATTGTTGTTGCAATTTACAATTAGCCTCCATCAAATCATAATTGACTTTTATTACCTTATGGTAGGACCTCCGAAGGTGAGAGATAAGAAATAAAGGTTTCTTCTTAGGAAAGACAACTATTTATTCTTCTTTTTCTTAGCTACCCATTCTTCTCCTTGGAGACATACCTGCTCCTCTCCAGATACTCCTAATTCCAATAGATTGTCCACCAAGTTTGATTGGAATTATTTCCCATGATTAACATATGTCTCAATCACTAGATGGGATCGTTTATTTTTGGGAACAAAATCCTTTCTCCCTTTATCCTGGAGGCATGTAGACCTTCTCACTACCAAGTAAGAAAATAATACATTATCTTCGTCATCTAAGGTATGCATCGACGGAATATGATCTTCATTTACTTGGGACTCTTCCTCTATAGGGTTGAATTCAACGATCAGATGCGACCTTTTTATTTTAGGGGCTGAAAGCTCATTCTTGTTGGTATAAAGGTGCTTCGACCTCCTTACCAATTAGGCTAAAGGTACCTTGTGATGTTCATTGTCTACAATCTCTATTGGATGGCTCGAATCTAGAATGTCTCCTTTATTATTTTATTCTAGATCCTCTAAAATCGCTTCCACCAATGAGACCCATGTCCACTTCCTTTCCTATAACACATCTTCCAATAGAATTTTAATTAATCCATGGCGTGTGCTGCTAGTGCCAGGATTTGAACTAGTATTTTCCTTCAAACTCATTAGCTCTAGAGACCGTGTGAGAAAATAACGCATGCCAAATTTTCTATGGTGCTGAAGATGGATGAGCAGTCAAAAATGGTAATCATATAATATTCGGTACATTCCTTCACTTGTAAAAAACTATTGAATATAGTAGGCCATCTTCCTCCATAGTTTGATCAATGAACGTTTTTGGACTGCTTTGTCATTTCCAACCAAATGCTCATTAGTTCCTTGGAAAAATTCATCGATTCTTTTACTGTGCAATCCCTGCTCAAGAAAATAATGGCTAGGTTGCTGATTGGATTGTAAACTATTTTGATTTGACAGGGATATAACAAGTTTATGATGGGATTTTGTGATGGGAAGGTAATGATTATGGTATTGTGATAATAGACAGGGCTCATGCCATCCTAAAATGTATTTTTCCTTTCTCTCCCCCAACTCAAAATAGATCTAGTCCTCTGGCACATAGGATTAGTCGTAAGAGTGATATCATACGCACAGTTTTTAGCATAAGTATTATTTAACCCTATATTCATGCTTGAATAAAGTTTATGGTGGAATGATATACCTGTTGCATACATATATTTGTGAGTTCTCAAGTTGAGAAGAAAGATATGGATTCGTTGAATAATATCTTGTGTAATTCCTGTGAATGATGGTCAATTAGGTGCTACAAATGATAATTCCATAGATGAGTGTGCTGCAAATATTGTAGATGATGTAGAAAAATGGAGAAAATCATAACTTTTCCATACACATAGTCACTTAGGATTTTCATCAAACACTTCAAGTACCACTGATATCAGACATTAACAATAAACCAAAATGCATTTACTTTTCACAAGCATTAATAAATAAATACTATAGCTGATATACTATACTATAAGTAAATTTGCAATGGAAAAAATTAATAAACAATAAACTGTCAAAATATATCAGACTCATGAATTTTGGTAAAACTGACCTTGGAAAACCCCCTAGGGGGAAAACCAGTTGTAAGAGAATTTTATTGGGCATAAGAGAGAAATTTTTTAGTAAAAAAGAGATAAACAACAACATTCAATGCACAAGAAAGAACCTTGAACATAGTGCATTTCTACACCCTTGAAAAACATGCAAATGCTTGCATAGTCAACTACAACACTTTGCCTGGTATGACTTCATGGTTCAAAATAAATGAACAATGTTTCTCCTTGGTAGATGTGCTCATATTTTCTTCTCTTTTGCACTGTAGTAAACAACCACTAACACAGTCTTGGAAAATGTGCCCACAACAATACAAAAATGTTGTATAATTCCTTCTTTGCTGTAGTACAACCTCTCCACAATATGCTCTTGCAACCTCGATCTTTGTGCCATTTTCTCCCTTAAAAAATATGCCCAACAATTGTTGTATGGATATTCCAATAAATTTCTCCTTAGAAACTAGTGTGCAAACTCTTTCCACAAGTGCACCTCCCACTACATAGAAAACCATGCCCTTAAATAGGAAATCAAGCCCCTTGCCTTTGAACTTGTGCCCTCACCTTGAAATGATCTTATTTCTTAGAAAAAAGGTCAATCTTGCATTCTTTCTCTTTTTGGAATGCTTATCACACCCTACTCTCCAGTTTTTTTTGGAATGCATGTCCCTCACTCTCTAACTTCTCTTGGTTGAGTGAAAAATGAAGTCTCATGCTCTCTTTTTATTTTCCTCATAAGGGTAACTCCTTGTCTTTTTGACTTCTATGGAAGATATTATATCTTGGCCCACAAGATCTAAGGCTGAGATTTATTATCAATATGAATTAAATCTCTTAAGTCATAGCTATATAAAATATATTCTTTTTGAAAAGTCACTTTTAACCCTAAATATAAAAAAGTACACTTTATAATTTAAAAGTCACTTTATAAACTTAATATAGTACATCTCACTATGAAATTTTAAAGTCACATCACAATGTACTTTAAGAAATGCTCTCATAAAGTTATTTTATGACATTTAATGAGACTACGTCATCTTGGACTCCTGCATCTAGGCACTTGATGCAAGAGTACTGTTGCAATCAATCAAATTGCAAAGTTACCAATAATACACATAAAGAATCATATAATCACAACAGATACAAGAGACAAGAATAGTGGGTAGAATAACAAATTATATTACTCAAGACATATGTGGGTTTATACATAAACCGAACCGACTTCTTATCTGGCTCAACAACCTATATATACATTTACAAAACAATTATGGTAACTACTTGTCGGTTCACCCAACTGACACGACAGATGGGTCGACCTAATCTACAATTAGTCGACTAACAAGTCTATTTGGATAAAATGACTAGCTCCTCCAACATCTCCCCCAGGAACAAAATCTTTCTTCGTCCCGAAGAAATAGGGGATGTAACAAAATATCTATCTCAAGTAGTTCCTAAAATTGCTTTGTTTATGGACTATGCTGTCTGATTGATCATTGCTTCTATATGCAAATCTCCACAATGGCTTCTGCTGTAACTGCTAACTAGTGTTGGAATTCTTCCCAATTGCAGAGTGCTTTCTGGATATTGATGGTGAAGGTTGTGATGCTTGACTAGTTTGACATCTTCTGTTGTATCAACAAGTCCACAATATTACTCATGTCGGGACCTAAAAATTGTGCTTTCTCCTCTGCAGTGTCAAGTAATATCTTCATGTGAGGACGAATCTCATCGAGGTTGTCTAAGATATGATATTCTTGATTTATCCATTGGTGTGCTTGTTTCTAAAGTTTTTTTAGTTTTAATGTCTCTTCTACAAGTTGGTCTTGAATTGTTTTATTCATCTCTTCTTTGTCTCCTCGCTGGCTTTGTAGTGATTTAATGTGCTCACGTGTATTCCTCAGCTGTTGAAATACTTGGCCGTAATAGGTGACCCCGCTTCTTA
The DNA here is from genome assembly GCA_001517045.1 of Pseudotsuga menziesii. Classification (NCBI taxonomy): domain Eukaryota; kingdom Viridiplantae; phylum Streptophyta; class Pinopsida; order Pinales; family Pinaceae; genus Pseudotsuga; species Pseudotsuga menziesii. The sequence continues at coordinate 106,307 of LPNX010775882.1, forward strand.
ATACTTACTCTCTGACAATAGATTCCTCAAAATGTTCTTTCAATACTTTATGGGCTTCTAAGAACGCTGTGTACTGATTTATTAAAAATACAGAGGCCTGTTTCGTTTGCTCTTCCTTCTTTTCTTGTAGTTGAGTTTGAAGACTAGACACGACACATTCAAACAATTGGCATGCTTGATCCAATGGTCTATCAGTGTCTTCTCCTTATGGTACTTGAATTAATTTTTGTGCCAAATCCTTGCATCTCATCAGGAATTCCATTTGTTCTGTTTTGAGTTTTTTTAATTCGTGCATGTCTTCTTTCTTTTCTTAGTTTGGATTCTTTATTGAGGGCTTCCATCAGTTGATCCAACTCATCAGCTTTGATATTTTGTGTATCCATGATCTCTGCCCATAGTCTTGACCATGGTGATTCTTGAACCTTTTCTTTGCTGATGTTTTCCAGCCTTTGTATTAATGGGGTTGTGGCGGTTTCTAGCTCCTTGATTTTGCTGGTTGCATATCTTGTCTTCTTTGGTGCCATTTTGTTGGTAAAGTGCTATGGTTATTGAATAGGTGTCTTAGTCTCGGGAGTCTGATCGCTTTGTCTCTCTAGATCTTCGTAGAATGATGTGAAGTATTCATCTGATGTGGTATTTATATATAAGGTGGAGCGGGCAACGATCTGGTCGATGAAGATATTGATGGTGGATTTGATTGTGAAGGATGCTCTGTCAAAATTTCTTTTAATTCATGCTGGTTTTGGTGCTCCTTCTGTCGGTGATCATGATGATTTGATTGGATCGTTGGGCCTTCTTTCTGTCGATACACATCATGGTTGTGATAATGTCGGTGGGATGGGCGGTATTCATCGTGTCAATGGTTATGTTGTTGGTTTCTAATTCTTCCGAATGGTATTTTGCTACTTCCTTCCTGAGAGTAAGTCCATGTCATTTTAATTCTGCTGGATTGTTTTTTTTTTGTTTTTAGGTTTTTATACATTTTTTTCAATTTTTGTTAACAGTTACGAAACCGTTTTTTTTTAATATATTTTTCAGTTTTCATACCGCTTTAGTCGGGAACCATTAACAAGTTTCCGAAATGATTTTCCTTGTAATGTTCTCAGTCGGATTGATCTATTGGCATTGATTTATTTGACGATATAAGGTCCCATCCACTCAGTTTTCAGTTTTTTCAGCTTACCTTTAACTCGACTGTTATACAACAACACCAGGTCTTTAACCGACAAGTTTTTGTTTTTGATGTTTCGGCCGTGCCATGCTTTTTGTTATTGCTTTTGTATTTCTTGGTGTTGTATAGCGATTAGTTGATTTTCCTCTAGCTTAGCTAGTTTCATTAGTCGCTCTTTCTTAGCCTCTTCGACATTAATATGTAATATGTCGGCGATTACTGGTGTCTGTTGTCGAAAATGTAGGGGGACGACTGCTTCTTGTCCATAGACAAGTCTAAACGGTGTCTGGTCTATGGATCCTTTATATGATGTTCTGTATGCCCATAGGATAGTAGGAATTTTCTCATCCCAATCCTATTTTTTTGTATTGCAAATTTTTGTTAAGCGTCTTGTCAAAGTTTTGTTGAATGCTTCAATTGCACCATTAGGCCGAGGATGATAGTATGTGCTTCTTCTATGTTTGATTTTGAACTGGGATGTTAAAGCTGCAATAGTTTTGTTAATAAAATGTGATCCTTGGTTGCTGATTAGAGTCAATGGACAACCGAATCTAGTAATGATATTTTCATATATAAATTTGGAGGCTACTTCACTAGAACAGGTTTCGATAGGTTCTTCCTCTGCCCACTTAGTAACGTATTCGACTGCTATTATAATATAGCGTGCTCCTGACCTTCTAGAAGGTATTGGGAATGGTTCTATAAATTCGATTGCCCAAATTTCGAATGTTAAACTTGGATTTACCAATATCAAGGGAATCTCAGTGCTTGGTAGGGGTCGACCTAATCATTGACAATGATCACATTTACTGACAAACTTTCGACAGTATTTGTATAATGTTGTCCACCATAATCCCAACTGTTGGATCTTTTTAGCAGTCATGTGAGACTGGAAATGTCCTCCCATAGGGCCATAGGGTGCTTCATGCATTATGATCTCTCTTTCATGCTCCAAAATGCATCAACAGAGTACCTCATCCAATCCTAGTTTATATAGGAACCCGTTAATTAGACTATAAGGTGCAACTTTCATTGCTTAAATTTGCTTATTTTTGGTACTCATTCCCTTAGGTGCTTGTACATTTTATATGAATTGTGCTCTCTCTTCTAGTTGGGTAGGTACAACTTATATTCTAAATAGATGTGCATCTGGTAGATCATCTTCAACTCCTGTCAGCTCCTCCCATGTGTCGATTCGTGATAAGTGGTTGGGTCGGACATTTATCCTTTCTGGTCGAACTACAAATTCGAACTCAAATTCTTGGAATAGCAGAAAGCAACGACAAATTCTTCCATGATGTAGGTTTATTTACTAGATATTTCAACGCTTTGTGATCGGTGTAAAATATAAAGGGGTTAGCTAATAGATATTGTCGATATTTTTGAAGTGCAAAGACCATTCCTAATGCTTTCCTTTCCGTCATGGAATAATTTCGTTATGCTTTGTTTAATTTTCTGCTACTATATATGATTGGGTATTCCATCCCATCATCTCTTGGTTGTGTTAGTATTGCACCGATTGCTATGCCGGATGCGTCAATGTGTACATGAAATTTTACTGACCAATTTGGGAATCAGAGGATAGGTGCTTCGACTAATTTTTCTTTAAAGTGTCGAAAGATGCATCACATTCTTCAGTCCATTCATACTCCTGATCTTGTTTTAATAGATCTTATAAAGGGTATGTCATATCTGAGTAATGACGAATGAATTTCCTATAGTATCCCATATGCCCCAGTAAAACTATGACTTGTTTTGGATTGACTAGAGGTTTCAAGTCGAGAATGATTTTCATTTTTGCGAAATCAACCTTGATGCCTTCTTTGCATACAATATGTCTCAGTAGAATTCCTATAGGGTTTACAAAGATACATTTCTTTATGTTAAGTGATAGCTGAATCCATCGGCATCTTTCTAGCATTAGCCTTAGCCATTTGTAGTGATATTTTAACATGGAGTAAATCGTCCAATCGTCAAAGTATACATCCATTGTTTTATAAATGTATTCCTGGAATGCTTTAACTACTATTCTTGAGAATACATCTGGTGCATTTTTCAGACCAAATGGCATAACTCTATAAACAAATGAACCAAATTCACACAGGAATGTTGTCTTATTTTGATCCTCCTTGGCTATCGGTACTTGGTTATATCTTGAGAAACCATCTGCAAATGAATAACACTCATGTCCCGTGACTTCATTGAGGATTTCATCTGCAAATGGAGTTGGTAATGGTTCTATCAAGGTCACTTTGTTTAGCTCACAGAAGTCTACACATATTCTCAATCTTGTTGGGTCATGCTTATTTGGTTGTATGACCATTGGGATTTCCCATTCTGACTGGTCGATATAGTAGATAATTCTAGCTGCTAACATATTGTCGATCTCTTTTTTCACTATCTATTTATATTTATGAGAAAGTTCGTAAGGTCGTTTCTTTACGGGTCTTGCATCAGGTTTTATATCAATCTTCATTTCTCCCATTTCCTAAACTAAACCTTTAAGGTATTTGTAGTCCCGTGCGAAGACATACTGAAATTCTTTTAGTAGGTTAACTATTTACGTTGTCTGCTCCTCATTCCAATAATCACCTATTCTTTCCATTTTTGGTCTATCATCATTGGAGATGTCGACTTCTTTTGTTTTAACCTTTGCATCAATCCATTTTGGCGCCTTGCTTTCATTGACTTGTCGACTTCCTTCCTTGAATTGTGACAATGATGCTAGGAAGTCTTCTATTGTCATCTGATCGGTATATTCTTTTTCGATTGATTCTACCTTGAATATTTTCTAATTGGTTTTGTTGTTTCCAGATGATCAGATTTCCATTGAAATCTTTTTCCATTTGTACGCCCGATTTCTAGTCGAAGTCTTGTCGACTAGGGTATTTTATTAGACCGAATATTATGACATGAGGCTTTTGGTCGACTGTGATTTTGTGTCGAACTGTTATTAACAGTCAGTTTTAGGAATTTTTTTTATCTATTTTGTCGCTTCGACTAATTTGTCATCTTCCGGTATGAACTTGAAGTCCTTGGTGAAGTTTTTTTTAAGTTCGTTCCATAAGAATGTTTTGCCTTGTGCTTCCTCCATCTTGTACCACTTATTTGGTATATTGTCTAATGCTGATGGAAATAGGTGTGACCATATTCACTCATCTTTATAACCAAGTCTTTTCCATTCTTTTTCACATATACTTATGTGTTTTTCGAGGTCTTTCCCTTGTGTAAAGATTGGTATTTGCACCTAATTTGTTAGCTTTTTCCTTCCAAATATTTCGATGAAGTATGTTGAAGCTGTCGACCACTTTTGTAGTCTTGACTGATGGGTATCACACGATCGAGAAACTTGACCCGTAAATGTTTCGACCAGGATTTGAAGTCGGCCTTGTTCACCTATATTTTTGAAAACTTGTTCAATATGAAGGACTAGTGATTCTCTCTCTTTATATCAAAGAGGCTGTCTATTTTTTGTTTTGATTGGTGTTAAAGAAGGGTATTCCCTAATTTTTATTTCAAAAATATTTTTGGTATTATGGACACATAAAAACATTGGTGTGTCTACTTTTTCGGGATGGCTTGAATGGTCCAGCATCGTCTTGCTTGAGTTTCATAGTTTTATATCTCTAAGTTGTATAATTCCGTTTCTGAGTTATAGCCAACTGAATCCGGGTTTCCCAAATGAAGTTCTCCATATATATTTGGTTCAGTATAATATTTGTTGTTTTGTATTTGATTTAGCTATCGTACATCGACTTCTTCGTCTATTTGTTCTGTCCATGGTTCACCTTGTGAAGGATGAATATGAACAATTACTTTCTTCACATTCCCTTTAAGCTTTATCACTTCTTTATTTAATTAGATTGATGGCTTCATCTTTCGACACCATGGCCGACCCACTAAGCCTAGAAAGGAGCCGGATCCTTCTTTATGGTTAATGATTTCAACGTCGACTTTTGTGGTGATTCTTGTTATGGTTGTTTCGACATTTCTCCATACCCCAATAGGTTTGACGAGTCCTTGGTCATCTAGTTTTAAATATATGCCCGATTCATTGAGTCGGGGTTTGCCCAATTGTTCCCATGTATCTCTTGTCATAATGTTTACTTGAGATCTGAAGTCAAGAACAACTTGTCGGACATGGTATCCCTCCATTTCTAAGTCGACAAGTGGGTCAGTGTCACTCTTATATTTTTGGTTTTAAACTGCAAATTCGCTTAGCTTGTTTATCCATGCCAGATTTGTTCTTTATATTGTAGAATAAGTCAATAAATTGTGCAACAGAGTTATCATTATGTATTAAATTAAGTAGTTATTGAGATATCTTTTGTTGACCATCATCATTTGCTTCCTGTGTATCTAATTCTTGAAACATATTCGATGCATCGTTATATAATTTCTTTTGTTTTATAGGATTAGGGTAGTCATCTTTGTTCTTTATCTTACTTATTCTAGGATTTTCATTGCCAATTTTTGTACCTTGTCTACTGAGTATTTGAAATTATTTGTACAAATAACATCACACTTTTGAACACACGACAAGACATTAACATTCTTCGTTTTATTAATTTTGTCTAGCATGGTGGGACAATCCTATAAAGAGTGATCGCCAACACCACAATTGGTACAAAACTTGAGATCGATATGATCTTTGTATGAACAGTCTGCATACCGATGACCTTCGTTGAAGCACGTGTAGCACTGGATTGGTCGTCATGGTCTGTTTTCCTGATTCCCAAAGAATCTGTCTTGACCTGCAGATCTCCCACAATGATTATTATCATACCGCTGCTCAAAACTTTGATTAATTTGTTCATTCTAATCATTGTTATTCCTTGGAATGTTATCATTATTGTTCTGTGAAACAAAATTTGTTTGATGGAATGCATGGTAGTTCTGTCGGTTCTTTAGGTTTAAGTGATAGCCAGCTGTTGCATGGCTTTTGAATTCACAAATTGCGCACTAGGAAGATTTTTCATTTTTCATATTGAACATACAATATTTTGTCACGTGTAGACCATGCACCTTGAAGATGTCGCAAAAGAATTTTGTCTAAACAAAGCATACATCTTGTTGACTGATGTCTTGTCTACAATTTTCTTTAGTATGTCCAATTGTTGAGCATTTTGTACACCAGACGTCTTGGCCTTTGAGGTTAAGGTCCCATAGATATTTTTGGATTATTTCTAATTTTTCCTCGATACGGTTGTCGATAGGGTGTACCGGGTAGTATTCATCCATTTCGACTTGCAACGCCTTCGTAAGTGCATCTTCGTATGTATTAAATGTGTCCAAACTAATGTGCATCTGGATCTTCTATAAAATCCCTGCAATAAACCATTTGATTATTAATTGCTCATCTATGTTATAATCCAACTGGCCGAGTAGGTCTTTCAGTCTTTTTTCATACTCTCGGACAATATTTGTCGGTTTCTTGACTGCCGTTTTTAATTTCTTTGCAGCCAGATGCTTCGCATATGGGGTTTTGAAGAATGATATAAATTTTTTCTTAATTTCTACTTTCGTAGCATTCGACATTTTTTCGGTATATGTCATATACCATGTAAGTGCCTGCTTTCGTAGAGCACTGGAGAACTACGGCATCTGTCGATCCTCATTTGTAACTGCGTTCACTTCCCAGGTCGACTCGCAGATGAACCAATGTCGTCTAGGATATTCATGGCCCTTGTAGAGGGGGATGTGTTTGGAGAGGTGCACCATGTCTGCAGCGTCAATGTCTCCTTTAAGAGGCGGTGGGGGTAGTGAGATACTCCCTGTAACCCTGTGTTGTTCACAACTGTATTCGACGAAACTTTTGTTTCCGTCGGAAGTTTTGTTTGTAGTTGTCGGTTCCTTCTTGACAAGTTGTCGATCTAGTTCAACTCCTTTTCTCAATATCCAAGTGAACTGCTGTAATTGGGATATCCTTTCTTGCGAATCCGACTGGTCTGTATTCTCTAAATTTGTGTTTGGATTGGGGGGTTCTCCTTCATGTACCAGGTAGAGTAAATGGATACTGCGGTTAGATGGGTATGACTGAAATGTAACCCAGTTTCCTTCCTCTAGTCGACGAATTACAAGATGGTTGACATCATTTCCTTCGCCGTCTAGTCGACTCCATACACTGAACTCTCCAGCTCCTAGTTTTAGGTCTTCTTCGACAATGTCTTGCACTCGAGCACTCTAGTTTGAATTTATCAGAGTTTGAGGAGTAATATTTTGGGGTATGCTAATTGGAGAGCTTCACGTTTCTCTATCCACATATCTTCTTCCATCAGTGACACTTCTTCATCTATGCCCTCTTCTTGTTGGTCATGACCTGAATCTAGTGGATTCTCCTCATGTTCTGTCACTCTGGTGGCCATTATTCTCTAGAGCATAGTGACCTTCTCTCTAAGTTCTTCCCTTATCTTTTTCCTCTTTTCTCTTTCTATCTTCTGTAAATATGCAGTGATTTTGTGAGTCATTTTCCGAATTATTTCCTTCTTGGCCCAACTTTTCATTGCCGGTGGTGGTGTTTTCACAGTTGATTAGAATTCCTCTACTCTACCCCAAAACATGATTGGATACCCCCCCATATCCTACTCGATGCTTTAGTAATCCCAGGTGGATCTATTTATTTTATTAGAAAGTACTCCCACTCCCTTTCTGGAACAATTTTTTCCCATGATTTTTTCTTTTCCGCCTAGTTAGTGTTAGATGGCAGTTCAATTAATAACGGACGAGGCTCAACAATGTGGCCTGCTCCCTTGTCGACCAGGAACTTAAACAAAAGAGTCGGTAGAGAACATAGAAACTGTTCGGTGAAGTCATTATAGAACCTCTCTTGGATACTTTCAACAGAGAATCTTTCTTCCACAACTTGTTCTTCACAAAACTCTTCTGTGATTCTTTCGAACCACTTCAACAAATTTTTACGTCCACCTCTCGTCAGTCTCTTGACTAATTCTTTGTATTTAGTTTCTACCCGATTTTTCATCCAGTAACTTCTTTAGAGACTGTGGTACGGATTCTACAAACTTCTCATGTGTGTCAGAGAATAATTTCTCCTTGGCTTGCACAATAGAAAGTCTGTTTCTCTTGGCATAATTTCGCAAGTAGTTCACAATTTTACGCTCCCACCAGTTCTTAATCTCCTGCTTTGAGATCATCTGGACATGGTAATTTCATCCGTATATGTACTATCGAAAACATAACCAATGTTTTAATCAATTAGATTGCAAGGTTACTAGTAATACACATAAAGAATCATATAATCATAATAGATATAAGAGACAAGATTAGTGGGTAGAATAACAACTTATATTACTCAATACACATGTGGGTTCATACATAAACCGAACCGCGTTCTTATCTGGATCAAAAACCTATAATTCATTAACAAAACAATTATGTTAACTACTTTTTGGTTCACCCAACCGACACAATCGATGGGTTGACCTAATCTACAATTAGTCGACTAACAAGTCTAGTTGGCTAAACCGACTAGCTCCTCCAACAAGTACCTATGAGCCACAAAATGCTAACAGATGATAGTGCTGCGAATGGTGTAGAAGTGAGTGCCACAGATGATGTAAATGAGAATGCTGGAAATGAGGATGTTGTAGATGATGAAAAGTACTAGAAGGATTATGTCTCTTACTAAAATCAATTTGTTAAAGCTTTTAATACTAGGATTTGCAGTCTTTTTATGATTTTCATATGGAATAAACTTGTGGCTTGAGTTCTTCCAAACTATAGAATTAGAACCCTGGATCAATTAACTAGAAAATATATGGAAGCAAGAATTATTTGCAGAAAAAGAAATAGACATGATCCTTTTTTTTTTAAATTTTAATTTTGATTTAAGTACTGCTTGCCATAATTATGGTTTTCAAGCAGTACTCGCTTGACTGCCCCAGGAAACTAGTTTTCACATTCAATATTTTGTCTTGACCAACTTTTTTCTCTTGAAAACGGGAGTCAGAAAAATGATTTCCTCCCACTTCAAAGTCATGTGGTACTAGTAAGTTGGTTTTCTCCACAAGAAATTTTTCATCATTTATTTATTTATTTTTTTTATTTTTTATTTTTTATTTTTATTTTTTTTCTGTTTTTTATTTAATGTCATTTGTAAATAAATAAGTGCTAGATGTGGAAGGCAGGGCCTCCTCATCTATGATTTGAAAATATGAAAGAGAAACAACTTGTTTCATGAAGGTATCCGTTGAAATTAGTTTTTGATAGATTTTGAACTGATGACCATTGGAAAGCAATGTGATCCTCTCCTCATCGATAGTCCTTAACAAGATAATGTAATTATTTATAAAAAGTATCGAAATTATCGACTTCATATGGACCCATCCACCTTGTGCCTAATTTACCTTTAAATATATCAAAACAAGAGTCATAGAGTAAGCCACGATCTACTCTTTGAAAATAATTCTTTTTGATAACCTTATCATGCCATCTAGTTCGCTGTTGTTGAATAACAATAGTTTGATGGAAAACCTATAGATGATATTCATTCAATTCATTGAGTTGATATAGGTGATGCTACTATGCTTTGGTAAGGTCTAGTCCTACTTCAAGAGCAGTCCTAAGAGTATTAACTTCAAATTCAATAAGAAAGACAACATTCTTTATGTAGACCAATTCATAAAGAGTGTGCCCAACTGTATTCCTCAAGGTGGTTAGATAATCCGCCAAGTATTCTAGAATCTTCAAGGCCCAATTTGTTCGATGAAGGTTTTGAATATTCATCATGATTGAATCTAACACTTATTTGTATTCTCAACTTGCCCATTACCTTAAGGGTGCCAAGGGGAGGTAACCCTATGCTTGATGGCTTATTTTTGAGTTAGATCCTGGATCAGTTGAGAATTGAACTATGAACCCCCATCCATCACTATCTCTTGAGGAATCCCATAATAAAAACGAACAAAAATATCTTTGAACAAAAAATCTGATACAACCTGTTTTGTATTCCCTGTGATTGCTTTTGCTTTGACCCACTTTGTGACGTAATCTATACATAACAAGACGTGAAATTTTAAATTATAAGGGGGATTGATAGTCCCCACAAATTCAAAAGTTTCCATCACATGTTGGACCCGAAGTGGCATCTCATTGGATTTCACAGGTTAGCCCGTTCTTTGACATTTATCACAACTTTTTGCATATTTCTTGGCATCCCGAAACAAGGTAGGCCAGTTGTATCCCATCCTTAATGATTTATGTCCCGTCCTCTTATATGCAAAATTACCTTAAGTATTCCATAGAATTCTTCATTCTTTACAGAACACCATATAATCATATCTGGTCTTGTAATGGGATCTTTGCCTAATGATGTGATTTTGTTCCCTTGGAGAAAGGTGAATAGGAAGTTTCCTTGCAACCAACACACAACCAAGTGATTAGCAACATTTGCATACCAAGATGTGTTAGTCAAAATTGAAAAAGTATGTTCATTGGGGAATTTATCTCCAACTGGAATAGGATCACTATCATTGTTAAGACAATAAATAAAGATTGCAATAAAATTTTCCTTAACAATCTTATTGATGACAATGATACCAAATTATTAGTAAAAGTAAAAACCATCTACTCACTCTAGCATTTGTGACAGATTTGTTAATAAAGTAACGAATTCTCGAATGATCAGTATGGATAAATACTTGTTATCCTGTGATATAATAATGAATTTGGTAATTGCATGTACCATGACTAATTTTTATTTTGTTTCCGTGTGATTTAATTTAGTTGGACACAAATTATTACTAATGAAGCAGATAGCATTGGGATTCTTTTTTTCCTGATGTCCCAATACTGCATCAGTACATGTATCTAATGCATTGATGGAAAACTGGAGTAGTAAAGACCAATCGAGGCCCCTTAGGATTGATGCTTACAATAGTTTTTCTTTTATAGCTACAAAAGCTAATTGGCATTCATCAGTCTAAATAAATCCATGCCTTTGGAAAGTAATACAAACAATGGAGACGCTACTTTAGTAAAATGTTCAATGAATCTAGGATAATATCCAGCATTTCCGAAAAAACTCCGTACCTATTTTTGTGTTTTAGGAGCCGGAAAATTGACAATTACCTTAATATTTTTTGGGTCAAACTTAATCCTTTTAGCAGAAATATGATTCCCTAATACTATACTTTGTGTGAGGATCATGTGGCATTTTTCGCTACTAAGACAGAGGTGGGTTTTTCTGCATCGGATGAGTATTTTCTTCATATTAGCCAAGGCTTCTTCAAATGCGTCACTGTATGACATAAAATCATCCATGTAAATTTCACCATAGTCATGGAGTAGGTAAGAAGATATGCCTAATACAACCATTTGAAAAGTGGCTGGTGCACTACATAGATCGAAAGGTAATACCCTGTAAGAAAAAGTTCCCCATGTACATGTAAAATGGTTTTATCTTTATCCTCGAGGGAAATTTGGATTTGGTTATATCATATAAACCCATCAAGGAATGAAAAATAATTATTCCTTGCTAAAGTATCAAGAGCTTGGTTTATAAAAGGTAAAGGGAAATGATCCCTTTGAGAAGCTTTGTTTAATTCCCTATAATCAACACAAATTAATGATCCATTTTCCATTTTTCTTGGGAACAATCACCAAAGGTGAGACCCACTGGTTATCAAAGACGGGTAAGTGAAATTTGCATTCAAGAGTTTTTGCATTTCCTCTTTTACTT
>LPNX010775882.1:118364-138054 GCA_001517045.1 Pseudotsuga menziesii
TATTTATAGGAAATACCTCTTCCAATGTTTCTTGAGTAGAGGATTGCATGATGGCTTCTAGGAATTGGGATTTTAGTTGAGAGGATGAGTAGAATGGATAAATAAGGTACAAATAAGGTCATCCTCATTCTCATCTTTGAATGATAATGATTTTTCAATAGTCAAAATGGGTGGTATGGTTTGTGTGTCACATTCTTATTCTCCTATCCATAAGGGTTCTTCATATTCTGTGCTAGGCCGAGCAAGGGGATATAACGTGATTTCCTTAGTGGAATTTCCATGGAATATAGTCATATTGTTAGATATGAAAATGATATAAGAATCAAATGTGGCTATCCATGGTCTTCCAAGTATGAGAGGGTTTCCTCCTAATCATGTCTTAGGATACATAACCATAAAATCATCTTGATACTCCCATGAATCCACTTAAATAACTATGTCCTCAAGGAACCAAACTGGTTAGATTGTAGATTGATCAACCAACTCCAAGACATTAGGGGTTCCTCTCAGATCTATTCTAAGTTGTTCAACCACTTCCATATTCATTATGTTGATTGCAACCCCAAGGTCTACCAAGACATTAGGGAGATGGGTAACTTTGATGTAGACGCTCACCATTGGGTTGCCAAGGTATTTATACTTGGGGTTCAATGCTTTTATGAGCATGATATAAATTAGCTGTCCAATGACATGTATGGTAGAAGAGTCTATGGATTTCCTCCTTGGTTTATTAGCACATAGTTCTTTGATAGTTTTAACATAAATAAGAATGTCCCTAATTGCTTGAAATAAAGGGATCTTGACACACACATTTCTTAGTTCTTCTAAAAAGTCAAACTCAGGTTGAGGTGAAGGTCTCACCATCCCTAACCTCTTAGGGAAATGAGGATATAGGAGAACTACATGATGCTATGAAGTTTGAGATGTGGAGTGGCGAGGGATTTCTAATTGTTGTTGTTGTTCATATTGATCTATATTTGTTTGCTAAATCTCCTCCTCTTGATACTCTATGATGTTTGGAGAGTTCCCATGATCCAACACTCTTTTCGAAATATTAAGAATATTTCTTGACATTACACTAGAGAGACATAGTAGGTGGGAAATCCTTGAGTGTCAACAACATATGTTGGATGGCTTTTCTTATTGTTGTTAGGATTTGGGGTGGGTTGAGCAAGAAGCTGAGATCATGGAAGAGTGTTTGGAGGAGGCTACAATTACAACACTTGAGATGGAAGTGCAGGGTTGTGTGAGATCCCTATGAAAGGTCCTCTCCATACCTGGCTCCAAGGATTGCTTTGGTGTATATGAGATAACCATTGAGTCCAGGGTGGAGGAGAATACAATTAAGAGGTATATTGCATCTAAGGATTTGAAAATTAAGTATTCTACTGATTAAACTAATACGCATTTGAAAATTGAGTAGGATCTTGTGGAATACTTGTAGGTAGGCCTAGGTGGCTAGTGCCTCTTTGGAGTTACGAAGAAAACTGGTTAAGATTCAAACTTTTCCCTGTCATAGACTACTTTCAAGATGGGAAAATATGGACATCTATCAATTGAGTGATCTTGATCACATATCCCATAGATATCAACGTGATGGAGAGGACACTCCTTTAAGGGGTTCTTTTGTTGGCATTTTGGACAAATGCCAACCATCTTTTTTTGCTATTTCTATCTGCTTCTGTTTTGCTTGAAATGTGTCAATTTGTGATGCTAGTGAACTTAAAATATTAGTTTTAAATTTGTCCAACATATTACCTATCTCTATTCAGGTGATCCCTCCCACAACTGATATATATATTTTTTTGTAATTAATCACTAACACTCTTTCCAGTCTTGGTTGTTCCCCTCTACTATTTTCTATAGAGCTCACAAATTCTAGCAAATCTAGTCTTAGAAATATATCCTTCCTCCATCAAATTTAAAATATAAACATACTCATCCTTCAATACTCTAATAATTTTTTTTACATGTTTCCTTATCCAATTTACTATGTCAAGATATTTATAGATTATAGATAAATATCTCAACATAGTGTTCACAAGTTTCATGATCATGCTACGTCATTCTAAATATTTCTTCCCAAAGGTACTTGGAATTACAATAATCTTGGTACTTGTCGAGGAAGGCATTTTTAATAACATCCCATGTATGGATGGTCTGCCCCCCAAGTCCCATAAACCATCGTAATGCTGCATTGTTCAACGTAGTAGGAAACGATTTCAATTTTTGAGCATCTGAGAGATAATCATAGCTACGACATAAAATATCAAATTCAAAAAGGAGGGTACCAGGATCTTGGAGACCAAACCATGGAAAGTAGGCAAAGCTGAAAGCAATATACTCTTCATCAATTCTATGCTTCCAACTGTTCCAATGGAAAAATCAAATGTAACATTTGATCTAACATTTTCTTCTTCTTCTATAGTGTTCTCTGCTTCCTGAGAATGGATGCTCTCACCTACCCTCGATTCTTGTAGAGAAGCTTTTGGAATGTGAATAAGATTGTATCTTGCCTTGGATTCTTGATCACTGTGTCCAAAATGATCAATGATTAGCTCATCTATTACCACCTCCGTAATAGGGGCTCTTTGAATTCAGATGCAGAGGAGGATGTGATACTGTGTTAAGGATCGAATGATGGATTCTCCTATTTGTGGCCATTCAACCTTCCTATTTCTCTTTCCCTTCTTCCCATGAAATGATTAGTACTAGGGGTAACTCTCCCTAGATGTGTTGTGGATGTCACAATAATGATTGTACTAGCACTACGCAAATTTCTTCCATGAGTCATGCACTCTACATTGCATGGAAACAAGGGCGAGAGATCATACCTCCATAACTTAGGGGTGTGTTCACATGTTCTTACCTTTCGTCTTAATTCTCTCGTTTACATTACACTTTACACCACATTATGAAAACAATTATAGAAAGAGAATATGAAAATCAATACCAAACCACACTATTGCACCATTGACAATCTCCCTGACAAGGACACCAAAATGTTGGGGTGGATCAATGTATTTTGAAAGCATCATATTTACTCAGTCATTAGTCATCAAACAGGGAAATTATGTTCTTTTAAGGGCTGTTTGCAAAGTCTATGTTGGTGTCAAAGATGAGTTAACCATGATTCTCAAAAGATTAAAACAATTCAAAAGAAACTCACTCCAAAAAATTTGATAAAATACTTGCAGTCAATCACACCTGTCCACAACCCTTCTTAACTTTTCTCAATCAGGTCAGACATAAATCTTTGGGATTCAAGGATTACAGTGATAAACCACATTCAAATGCACAAAGATCCTTAGAATGAAAGACAAGTTAAATCTAGGTCTCTTGTTTGGTTGTGACAATTAATATATTAAACAGAAAAGAAAATGAACACTATTGAACACATCATCCAACCACGAAAAAGAGAGACCAACTTGGATCTGTCCTAGGATAGATGCAAGATTAATTCCTCAGTTAAATGGAGGATTTCTTATTTACACTCTAAATAAAACTCACATTTCAAAAAGAGGAAAATAACCTGCAACTATTTGAAATTCATAATCACACAAGTCTGCCTACATAATCTATTGATGCAATAAGCCTAAGTAACTTAATGCTTTCAAAGAAATGAAACTAAAAATATAAAGAGTGTACCTGACCTCTACTGAGGGTCCCTCCTCACTTCGATTAGGCACAACACCATCCATGAATAAGATTATAACATACTAATCACTCATTGCGCAGAGAAGCGCTCTATAGTCCAATATGGGGAGATCTTGTAACGTTATGTAACGTTAGTCATGTAAATGTCGGCCATAAAAAAATTTAATTATCCTCCAAAATAAATGTAGGCCACAAAACAACCTAATATGGGGTAGACCTAACAAAACAATAAAAAATAAAAATTTAATTATCGGCCCAAAAAAAATGTGGGCCAGAAAAATAACACAATATGGGGGAGATGTTGTAATGTTCCTACTTAACAAAATAATAAAAAATAATAAAAATTGAATTATCTGCAAAAAAAAATGTTGGTTGTGCACATGGTTTTAAAACCATGTGTAGGGCCTCCTAAACAACCCATGGTTTAGGAGGGCCTTGCAAATGGTTTTAAAACCATGTGCAAGGTCTCCTAAAAAACCCATGGTTTTATTGTACATGGTTTAGGAGGCCGTTGCAAATGGTTTTAAGACCATGTGCAAGGCCTCCTAAACAACCCATGGTTTTAGGAGGGTCTTGCACATGGTTTTAAAACCATGTATGGGGGAGATGTTGTAACGTTCTTTCCTAACAAAATAAAAAATAATAAAAAATATTATATGTTTGCCATAAATAGTATTAAAAATTAATAATAAAAATATTATATGTCGACCTTAAACAAAAAGATGTGTCTTTTGGTCTGAATCATACCAAAGCTGATAGTTGAGTGCAACTCTTAAGAAGAGGTTTACACCTCCAAAGATTTGATCCATCTCTATGCTTAATAGAGCCGAGGACTTGGATCTATGTTGGTATACTCACAATCACAATTGAACAGAGTTGCAATTTTAATGAAGAATAACAACACCCTTTTGATTCAGTAATCAAGCTTGTTTCCATTCTTACATTTGAGACACATTTATACATAATGAGAAGATAGCATGGTATTTCCTCATAATAATCATAACTACAAATCCATAAATAGTTCCCTTGATTCGATATAATTGGAGCAACTTCTAACTTAAGGGACTAATTAAATACAATCATGATAATATCACAAAATGAAGCAACTCAGATTGGATTCTACGATCCTTATGACCACAGTTGCAAGATCCTCATTTCCACATAAGCAAAATAGGGCATTATTTTCTGTTCATATTCATCCATTCTTGAATAATCTCTTTCGTGTCACAAAGGAGTATATAGATAGCGAGGATTTGTTGCAACTGCTCCATGCAACTCAGATCTTTCCTTCGGTGAACAACTGGTGCATTGTAAGAAGTAAAACTATTGGACTCATTGCCAAAATAGGATGCGCAACTTCATTATGCAATTTTAGGATAGGATATGTATCCTGATTTTAAAAATAGTAGTTTCTCATTGAGAACTTGCATCAAGAACTTAAGAGATAGTGACAAGTGTATATTTCGCATCCAAAACCTACTTAATCATAGAATGCAAGGTTAAAAAATACAAATGCGAAAGATTATGCCAATGTCCTCAAAATAGGTAACTAGATTGCAAAAAGGTAATAAAAAATGGAAAGACAGTAAGGAAATTAAAGACAAAATAAAGACATTTCCCACCTTCAATAGGAGTTTCCCTAGGGTGGAGCTAAAGAATAAGGTTTCCATCATCTACCCAATCCTTATCGAGATTGTTGGATTTATCTTGCGCGTCTTTTAAACTTGTGGGTTATGTTTGGTTGATGAGAAATTTAAACTGGACTTGATATGCATTCATGCAATACAAAATAAATTATAATAGGTGGAGGAGTGAAATTAATAGGAACATCAATAACCAAATTACAAGTCTTGGGTTAAATTAATCTATAGTTTCATTTTCATTCTTTTTTATAGTGCTTAATGCATTCAACATAAATTTAATGTTTTTCTTTTCCCATCGAAAAATAAAGGTATATCTACACTCCTAAAAGTATTTTATGCTATTATAAGATAAATCAATGAACTGGTTATGCGCATCCCCTTTTAATGATAAAGAAAACAACTTAAAGAGTGCATCAAAATGCCCAACCCCTTCACTTCAAATGAAACCCATGCGCATCCCCTTTTATTGATAAAGAAAACAACTTAAAGAGTGCATCAAAATTCCCAACCCCTTCACTTCAAATGAAACCCACGAAGGCATCCCAATGATCCTTTTAGCAAAAATGGCATTATTTCCATGAAAATCAAGTACATGTCATGAGGCTATCTAGTATTAACGTAAAAGTCAAAAGGTCTGTAACATTCATTCAATCAAGACCATATTTGGAAGAGTAGGATCAGATTGATTTGAATATTTTCCTTGGTTGAGGGTTTGAACTACTTTCCTCTGTTCTCTATAATATTTCTTAGGTTTTGGAATTAAAGGATCAAGGGCTTGAGAAGACCCTCCTTTAGAGTATCTCTCAAGAATAATTTCACTTGTTGAAATAATGGGGTGAGATATTTAAATTGTGAGTATGCGAAGGCTCATCAATTGATTAAGGTTTCATTTAAAGCTTGGGTTAAATGGACTTGTCCCTACAAACAATCCCAAAAGGTTACAACTTATATTATCAATTAAGTGGGAAAGTCCTAACCCACGAGTGCTACCCTTAGACGCAACTATAGAAGAATACATCATTGTCACCTTAGTGCACAACTCCTCTCACTTTAAACTTTTAGTCGAAGGTCAAAGGGGGATTCCCTAAAGGTCAATTGATTCTTAGATTAATATTAGATTAAAAATAGTTTTGAGGCTTGCTTTTAAATATGATTGTATTGCACGAGTGGTTGTGTTGCAGATTTGGTGAAATTAAAATAAAGTGTTTTCCAAAGTGATTATTAGAGTGCAGAAATAAAACAAAGAATTGAATAAAAACTGAGATATTGCTTGAAATGAATTCTAAGATGAATTAAAGCAATGGTGCTATTAAAGAATTAACAACAATATAACAAAATCATCCACATGAGGTCTTTGCAAATCTGAAAGTTAAGTGATAGGTGCAGAAAATAAACTCTAGAATTAATAAATGATTAAGATCATTCCCAAAGGGTGATTTAGATAAGTTTAGTTCAGACTTAGAATTGCTACAAATCTGATTCTAGGTATACGAAACTTAAGTGATTTCCATAAATAAATACTGGTGCATAAGAATGAAACAAACACTTGAGAAGGAAGTGAAATGTTGCTTGAAATGAAATATGAAATGAAGTAACAACAATACTCCTCTTAAAAGCTTAATAGAAATATGAAATTCTCATCCGCAATAAGTTTTTATAGATCTGGATACCAAGATAAATTTTAGACACACATGAATTTCCAAATTTATGTTGATTAAAATTACTCCCAAAAAGATGAAATAGATCATTTAATCCAATGAAATGATTTCTCAAATAAGTGTTCAAAGTGTAATTGAATCCAAGACAAACACTTAGAGAAAATTTGTCTTAAGATTAATCTGCTAAAGTGAGTGCAATTGAATTAAGCACAACGAATTAAACAAAAATAAATAAACTTTTGTTGTTATCAATGTTTTTAATAAATTGAAACAAGCTTCAAAGAACAAAATTTACAACAAATGATTAAGGTAAAACCTACCAAATCTTCTAAAATCTGTTAATTATGTGAATTAGATGCACAAAAAATTCTAGAATTTGAGGAAGTGATGAAAACCACTCCCTATCTAGGTGAATTATTTCAATGTTTTGATTAGTCGTAAATCTATTATAGATTTCAAAGTTAAACTACAATTTTCCAAGGAAATAAGAGATTAACTGTCTAAGCAAAATATCAAATTTTATAACACATTTGAGGCCTAATTTAGTTTGATATTAAAACTATTATAAAGTGATGAATTCCAAACCATAAATTGGTGAATATAAATCCAAAAAGTGACGTAAAAACAATTATAAACCTTGGGCTAGAAAAAACTAGAAATATGGAAATGGACAACAAGGTAAGCTATGGATTAACAAGGCAAGGTAATCTAGAGATTAGCAAAGGAAAAACAAAAAATAAAAGAAAACTTCAAAGAGTTTTTAAATGATGGTTAGGGAAAAGACAAATTCCTTCAACCTTAGGCTAATGCAGTCATGGGGAGAGATCTCAATGGGTTGTTATGTAACGTGATTAATTTTCACTAAATTATTAATAAGAAATAAATCAAAATACAATAAATCTTATTCTCCAATAAAATAAAATTTGTTTTAATTTTAACATTAAATAATTATCATGTAACAAAAAATATGTTTGTCTAAAATAATGATTTGTCAATTTCCAACTCTTAACAAGTTGATTTATTATAACCAACTCTTAACAAGTTGATTTTATTATAACCATAGTTGTATTGTTGAAATATTTTTATTATTATCGTATTATTATTCTAATCAAGATTAATACTCTTAATGAATTTAGGAATAGAGCATACCGTTATACAATTGCATTTAATAATGTTCAATGTTATTACATGATGCTTCAATCTTGTATTTTGGTGTTATGTGAATCATCATACCTTAATTAGCGAAAAGTGTCAAGTCTACAATCAAAACAGTGTTAAAAAGTTGTCTTGAGCTTTGTCAAGTTAAGACTCTATTAATTAATATTTTTGAAATAAATGTTAGTT
Organism: Pseudotsuga menziesii; assembly: GCA_001517045.1. NCBI lineage: Eukaryota > Viridiplantae > Streptophyta > Pinopsida > Pinales > Pinaceae > Pseudotsuga > Pseudotsuga menziesii. The sequence goes on from LPNX010775882.1 coordinate 126,667, forward strand.
TAGTTTTATAACAATATAGCAATATTATAGTTTCTAGAATTTAGTCCCTTGTAAATCCAATGGTTTCTTAGCCTAACCTTGTGTATGATAATAAACTAAAAGAACTTTAAAAAGTAATTATAACATACACTAATGGTTATATGGTATAACATATATTTTATGCTATATACTAGTTAATATATATAGCATTTATATATAAAACATAATATATGTTAAATATGATACATATGTTATATTCACATTACAAGGTATATTGCACAATGGTTCCGATGGTTATATTTCACTTGGTATATAATATGGTATAAACCCTTCATTACATCAAGGTGTATATTGAAATTTCTATATTGTATTCAATCCTCAAAATAATTGGCATATGTTACCATAGTACGAGATTTATTTCAATGTGAACAGTCGGTAATGGATCCATTCACAAGTGTAACACTAGCTACTTAGGGTTTGAAGTCTTCTATGTTAGATATTGGCAGTGAATTTGTTCTCATTCTCTCCCCCGCATCCTTTGATAGGTGGTCCGAATATTTTCAACTTTGTTGCAAGCGTTCTTACCCTTGGTTTACTCTATTCAGTTGATGGTTAAACAAATGGAGTTGCAGCTCAAATTAAGTAAGGAAAACCTCGCCATATCTACTAGTTAACTAGCATTAAATGGGTTGTCGGGGTTTGGTTAGGGTTCTACGCTGTTAGAGTTGTAATTTTAGTTGATGGATTTGTCCATTCCTTATTAGTCATTAAAGTGTGGGTTCAATTTTTTTTTTATCATTCATTTTGAGCTTTGAATTATTCCTTACTGCAAATATTTTTCTGTTATGTTCACGTTAGCTTTAGCTCAATGACCATTGTCTATGCCAGGCATTTTATTCTTATTTTTAATTTGTATCCAGATTCCAACACTAGTGTGATACCCCAAGTTTTACCCTGTAATATATTGGATCCATTATGTGAATGTTTTCCTTATTCAAGCGATGTGATAGGATCATCAAGCTACTCATAATGCCATGTTGACTTGAACCCGCTTATCGTTGACCTTGAACCGTTTATTGTTGACAAAAAATTACTGATGGCAAAGAGGAAGAGGAGGTGTTGTGAATGAAGAGATCTTATCATGCTTGTATGGTGAATTATTTGAATGGTTGGCATAGAGGTAGGATGTGGTTTAGAGCCATACCTATAAAAATATTCATTGGGAAATGAGTAGTGGCCTACCCTCAACTCTCAGGTGCTATGAAAGTGTAGAGTTAAGCCAACCTGAAATTTTGGAAGATTGTAACTTCCAGATCATAAATTAGAATTTAGAATGGCTATAGCCAATTGAAAGAGGGGATAATTGTGCCCAGTCTGATCTTGAAGGGACAATCTGATGTTTTCATAAATTGAACCAAAAACTTCTTGTAGTTATAATTTGATAGAAATTGCCAATATGGATATTTTCCAGAATGCATGTAAACTAACTTTATGATTTTCAAAAAATAATATTGACCTAAAATATATAAGAATTAACTTAGATTGTTTGTATTTTGAAATAGGTTTCCAGTTGTTTCTGTAACTAAGCAGAAGTGAGTCTCTGACTTAATTGAGCAATGGATTCTCAATGGGGACGACTGCCAAAGTTTCTTAAACCTGAGAAAAGATGTAGTACACCTATGCCTTAAGATATGCAATAAGAATATAAAACATATAAAAATAGTTCCAAGATATATTAAAGACCCTTTATGTAGGATAACAATATCAAATAGTCCTTAAGGAAGGAATCACTCCCCAAGCCATGATTGTTTCAATAGAAATCACACTTCTCAACTTCTCCTCATAATGACTATATTCACCTCCATATATACCTATCCTCACTCATTACATATGTGGACCATTTATTATTAGACCGAACATACATTTACTCCATTACATATACATAAAGCCCCATTTATCCCCCCCTTGGGTCACATTACATAATATCATCCCATTGGGCCCCTCACCAGGTCTCCATATTATCCTACCCTAGGTATATTACACCCCCCCCCTTAAACATGTTTCATCCTTGAAACATGAGAATAATATATATAATAAGATCCACTAAGAATAGTATTTAATTGATACCAATCACGCGTATCCATCCATCCAAGTGAAATGTGGATACAAGGTCTAACTGCTTCCTTGCCATCTTGATATCGATTTTGGTTTTTCTTTTAGTTCCATGTTGTTGATGTGCTACTTTGGTATCTCCATGAATTTATTCTGGTCCTCCATGTGCTACCATACTAGTATCTTTGTTGGTTCCATTTAGTTCCATAATATTTTTTGTGGCTCTCAAAACTGTCGCTTGATGATTGCTGCTTCTCTGAGTGGTGTGGGCGGTGATATCTGACAACTTGAATTACTCGTATTTATTTCTCTTGATTCTCAACTTGTGGTTCCTTAGACTCTTTTTCTTATAGCTTCCCTTGCTGGGGATTTTCTTCTTTTTTTGCTTTTGCATTGTCTTCTTATTGTAGATGTCTTTTGTGGTGTTTTTCTTCATGTTCTTGAAATATAACTATTGATTCTTCTTTGTTAGATTCTTCAACTTCTAGATTATTTGAGTCATGTAGCTCCTTATATTATTCTTCATGTTTATTCTCTTCTTTGGTATTTCCTTCATGTGCTTCAATAGTATATTCTTCTGATTCCACTACCGAATCTTCATCTAAGGTGTCATTAGGTACCGCAACTAGTTCCTTTCTAGATACTTCTTCATGTGCCAACTTGGATCCTTCTTGTTTAGTTAGATAAATATCTTGCAAGGTGGCTTTCTTTTTCTTGTATCATAGATTCAAAAACCTCTTTTCAACATTAATATTAATTGTACCAACTGATTGCATCCAAGTACATCCCAAAACAACATCCACCTCATCCATATCTAAAGCCTGAAAGTTTGAATTCAAAACATACTTATCCATAGAAACCTTCAAATCTTTGAAAATTTGAATTGCCTTACCATCAACTTCTGCGCTTTGAATATAATTTGTGGGAAATTTCAATTTTTTTAGCCAATCAACATTGATGAAATTGTGCTTGCAACTAGGGTTGACAGAAACAACGCCATTTTCATTTTGAATACATCCATGAATATGTAATATGAAGTTTCTAGTTGAAAATAAATCCTTATGTCTTGCTTGATCCTTCTTCTTGGAATGATACCATCTATCTAAAAATACTTGTTCAAATTCTTCATCTAAAAGTGCCTCCATATTGTCTTGGTTAAGCAAATCCCACCATTTTTCAGCATTGTCGCATAATTCCCAGATTACCCAAAGTCTCCAAGTTTTCCTCCATAATTATTTCCTTTCTTTTATGTGCTCTTTAATAATAAGACCATCATCATTTCCTATAAAATCCTTCTTGTTTTCCATTTTGGAATATAACCAAAACCCTCCAACTTGATCCCCAAAACTTAAAATAACAAATTCAAATTGATATTGTAATTTTATCAATATATTCTTATATGCTTCCTCTTTGCATTGTATTTTTAATCACCTCAATCTAACATTGCAATCAAAATTTACTTAAATTTAAAGTAAACATACCTTTTGAAACCCTGATTTGGAGATTGTTTTGTTGGTCGACCTTTTAATTGAGGTGAATATGAAATTCCGTCCCCTATGAATATGAAACTTTTTCCTGCAGTAGCTTGGTATTTCTTCCCTTCAATGCCACATGTATGACCTAATTTGATGTTCAAATACACAATTATTACAATTTTCCCAACACCAATTATTTTTTTCCCTTTCAGAAGAGAGAAAGTGTACAGACTACCATGTGTCCATTTTTTTGGATATGATTATGAAATTGCTAAAATAGATAATGTGTTCCATCTTATTTTTGATGCAATAGGTAGTACTCAATTTGGATCTTACATGCTATAGATATAACATTCTTCCCCACAACACATGTTTGATACTAGTTTTTGGACTAGTCAAGAACCTTAACTTCCATTGGGTATAGCTTCAAATCCATAATGATTTAGAATTTGAAAATTGTACCAAAGATAGCACAATTTGTCCTCTATGTCTCCTCTAATTTTCACTATTTGAAACATTCTATTTTTTTTTTATATAACAGAACTGGTAGGATGACTCGTTTGAGACTGGTTTCATGATCATTCAAAAACCTAAATTCCATAGCTTAAAATTCTGAAATTATAGCGAATATGAAGCTAAATGTTTTACAGAAGGCAACTAGATATGTCCTATATTCAGTATCAAAATTTCAGACCTTAAAATTAAACATCTCCAAAAGTGTTTTATAGCAAAAATTCCAAGATGACTCATTTAGAAGAATCTAGTCCCTAGTGCCCCCAAAACAAATTCAATTCTTTCCAAGGAAAGAGTTTTGATACCACATGTAGTATACCAATGCCTTAAGATATGTAATAAGAATATAAAACAAATAAAATTAATTCCAAGCTATATCAATGACCCTTAAGGTAGGGTAACACCATCAAATACTCCTTAAGTAAGGAATCACTCCCAAAGCCATGCTTGTTAAAATACAAATCATACTTCTCAACTTCTTCTCATAATGACTATATTCACCTCTATATATACTTATCATAACTCATTACATATGTGGACCATTTATTATTAGGCCAACCATACATTTAATCCATTACATATACATAAATCCTCATATATCCCCTCCTTGGGTCACATTACATAATATCATCCCCTTGGGTCCCTCCCTAGGTCCCCATATTATTCTACCCTAGGTATATTACAAAAGTGTTTTAGGGGGGTGTAGGGGCATGTTATATGTAAGATTGAGTTGGATTTATGTAGATGCATCCATGATAATTCTTGCATAGTCATATGAGTATGCAAGTGAAGAGCAATGCAAGGTAAAGGTGGTTTCCCATATGTAGGTCAGAGGACTAGTATCGATAGATTGAATATTTGGTAATAGGATGGTACCATTGATTTGCAGGGATACTTATTGATGTAGGCAGGATATCACTGATTGGTAACTATGAGGAATTAAGAGAGGTTATGGTGCCTCATCTAAAGCACACACCAAGAATTTATCATAATTATAATGTGCAGAAGATAGTGCAAGAAAATACATAAGAGCTCTTAGTCGTTGAAGCTTTAGTAAGATGAATCACAACATTGTAGTGTGTTGGAAACTCTACAAAAGAAGCATGCATAAGACTGGAAAATATTCTATATCATGTGAAAATGATAGGGGATCCAGGAAGAATGTTGGCTTAAGTATAGAGTTTTGGGCCCCATTGCAGACTTGGATCATTAGTGTGGGTACATCACAATAGTTCACGAGAGTTGGTGAGATGAAATCTTAGCCATTTGTAGAAGATCAAGGAGAAGAGATATTAGCCATGGCTGAGATATAAGACATGGAATTGATCGTATGATGAATTTATTGGGAACATGACCAAGGAGAAGTCCAATAAGACACGTGTTGTATTAATGAAGAGAGAATGTAATATTTTCCATGGATCAACCTGGAGAAAGGGCTGATAGGTAAGGTCCGACGAAGAAGTATGAAAAGACACGTGTCCATGCATTGGGGATCACCCAACAAAGTTGGGAATGGATGTAGGAATGTATAGAGCCAAAATCCTAACATCGAAAACATACCGATGATAAGGTATCACAGTTACAAGGGTGCAATGCAAAGGAACCCCAATGATGTAGTAGAGTGATGTATCAGAGATCGCCTACAATGCAACGATGAAGGAGGTGTAAGAGGTGTTGTTTTGGCATATGTAAAAGACACACAATTTGGAAACGTTGATGGGAAATTCCAATCATGTATTAGACATGCACACATGGAAGCAACTTAGTGGCCATATTAGAGTTGTAAATAAAGGATTTTGGTGAAGGTTCGATCAAGAAGAGTCGATAGTACTTGACAATTGTTGATGGATTATAGGGAAAAATATACAATAACCATTGGATATGAGGAGGCGTGGAGATACCGATAGAGCACAAAAACCATCAATTAGAGGTGGAGACATTAAATAATGATCATTGGATTTGATGAGTGTGGAATAGGTGATGAGGTGCCATTTGTTATGGATAGTCATTGAGTGCAAGCCATGTATTGCTACTTGGGAGAAAATATTGTAGCTTGTGATCTATTATGAAATTGGCATAAAATACATGGAGGAGAAAACTTATGTTGTGGAATCCCATGTTAGGAAAGAGGAAGGAGAGAAAGAAACTCCTATGAAAATTTCTCTATGTTAAGAAGGAATAGTTAAGAACATGGTTGAAAATGTTGATGATACAACTACTTGTAATGATCGATCTCACACTAAAAGAGGACGATGAAGGTTCTTGTAAAACTATTGATGGAGGGAATCATGCAAGTTCCCATGAAACACTATCTAATCAGGTAACATCCGAGGTGTGGATGAGAGCCGTTTAGGTATGGAACCGATCAGGTTTACGTTTCATGAGTCCGGTAGGGAATTAAGTAAGAATTCCTTCAGTCATGCTTGATATTTTCATTGATACACTTATCATGACATTTTAATGCATAAATGTGAATGACAACCAAAAATGGTTAAATTATTTGTGTTATATATATGAGATCATTTCGTAGGTTGTTATGAATGTTGCAATGAAATGAGTATATGAATAAATACTCTGTTGTTTAGATAATTTCAAAATTATGTTTAGAGAATAGATTGTAGGTAGAGTTGTCTTGGACATGGCGGTGAGTGTAAGAAAACAATGAATACTGAATGCTACCACATGCAAAGGACCAAACATTTTGATAGGGATCTCATAGTTGTGAATTTGGATTCTATATGAAACATATTTTAAATTTATGATTGAAATTTTATGATGACATCTCATAGTAAATGCACATGTGTATGATACATGTGAGATGATGGATCTATCTAGTGAAGGCACATTATGTATGCTAAAAGCTGGGGAAGAATGTTACTATAATGGCAGTGGAACTTTTCTGAAGACAAATAGAACACCGAGGACGATTCTATTCCTAGGGGGAGGGCATTGTAATACGACCACTTTTACCCTCAGAAAATATTGGATCCATTATGTGAATGTTTTCCTTATTTGAGCTGCATGAAAGGCTCAAAAAGCTAATCAAAATTATATTTAAGTATTAAGCTGATTAATAACATGAATGGTCTATGATGGTTGTGTAATATGCACCAAAGGGGATATGATTCCACTAGAGAGGAAGAGGAAAAGGGGCCTATAGGGGGTTGAATAATTCATTTCCAAGTGTTAACCATAGAGCCAGTCCAATTGTTTCCTTTTAAGTTTTTATATGATGCTATATCTTAAGTCCTAGCTTGATAAGAATTTATTACATTTTCATAATAACAACGTAAATATGATCACTGAAAGAAACACAATCACAAGGTACAAACAAATTTACCATGGGAAACCCAAAAGGGAAAAACCCAACAAAAATTCCTCAATATATATTGCCAAAATACAATGACAAAGAACAAGGTCTCATAAGAGAGAGAGACAAAACCCCAAGCATAAGATCCAAAACACCAAAGACACTTGTCCTCCTCCTTCTCCGTCCTTCCTTCTTTATCTCTCTTGTGCAATACATGAGTGAGTGAGTGTGTACAAATGAGGCAGGGAAAATCCCTATTTATATTGATTTCCCAATTGAAAATTTACCCTAACTGGATCGACCTATTAAACTGACAAGGCTGACCTATCTAGGTAAACTCACAATAATAATTATATTATTCTTTTCTGGGTACTATTGACTCGACTTACAACGAAGGGTTTACCTCATGACCTTTCACATTAGTGACATATCCCGGAGAAATAATAATAATGTAAAGTACACGTAGAATATTCTTTGAAGTTACATTATTTCAACACTCCCCCTTAATAAGAAGGGTATTCTATTGAAAACAACAACAACTGGTGTGGATATACAACATCATCGGAATGAGGGATGAGGTATCATCAACATAATATTTTGGAACATTTTTTGGTACATCTATATATCATCGGGAGTTTTGAACAACATCATCATCTACAACAAAAAGATGAAGTATCATCATCTGCAGCATGGAAGTAGGGCATCATCATCTGCGACATGGAACTAGAACATCATCATATGTAGCATGGAGTTGGAGCATCATCATTTACAGCATGGAACTTGATCATCACTTGTAGCATGCAGCTGGAGCATCATCATCATCTGCTGAAACATCATCATATGCAGCATGGAGCTGGAGCATCATCATCATCTGCTGAAACATCATCATATGCAACATGGAGCTGGAGCATCATCATTTGCAGCATGGAACTAGATCATCACCTGCAATATGGAGGTGGAGCATCATTATCATTTGCCGAAACATCATTATATGCGACATGGAGTTGGAGCATCATCATCTATAAAATGGAACTGGATCACTACTTGTAGCATGGAGCTGGAGCATCATCATCATCTCCATCTCCAGTGCATAGATAAAGTATCAACATCTTTAGTATAAAAACTGATACATCTAACAACAACAACATGAGGCTGGATCATCAACATGAAGTTGGAATAATAACAACAACGACATCACGAGGCTATCTCATTAGCATAAAGATGGAATGACAACTACAATAACATGTGACATGTATAACAACATCATCATCAACAACTCAAGGCTGAAGTAACATCATCTATGACAACAAAATGAGGTAGGTGTATCAAAAACCGACACGATCCTTCCTTTCGGAATTACAGAAACATGGAAAAATAGGCGATCCTTTCCTTTTCAAATTACAGGATCATGGAAAACACTGGCGATCCTTTCATTTTGGAATTACAGGATCATGGGAAACACCGGTGATCCTTTCCTTTCGGAATTATGGGATCATGAGAAACACCGACGATCCTTTCCTTTTAGAATTACAGGATCATGGGAAACACTGGTGATCCTTTCCTTTCAGAATTAAGAGATCATGAGCAATACTGGTGATCCTTTCCTTTCACAATTATGGGATCATGAGCAACACTGGTGATCCTTTCCTTTCAGAATTATGGGATCATGGGAAAAACTGGTGATCCTTTCCTTTCAGAATTGCTTTTTGAAGGCAATTGGCATTTAATGAAATGAATTCACATATCTAATTCCACCACTACCCTAACTACACCATCCTCATCTTATCTACGTAGGCATTAAAAAAATATTTAATTACAATTTTCACTTTGGAAATTAGTTGGAATTTAATGAAATTCAGAATCTCTAGATAGTTAACCTATGATAAACCACTATTGGTTAAAAAATTTCGCTGGCTAACTCATGTTTAACCAGAAACGTAGCTAGTTTACCCATATCTTTGCCCAAAAATTGTCTTAATTTTTATACTATTTAGCTAAATTATCTTCCGGTCAATGACCCATGGACCCTCACAATAAAAAAATATATTTCCAAAAGCATCTCGACAATTCTAGCCAATAAAAAAAACATATTTTGGCAAAGAAAATTGTCTTTTAACATGCCTTAATTAATTTTCTTAATGATATAGGATACATCATAGAAGTGGGTAAAACATTATGAAACAAAATAAGTCCATTGGGCTACTCCACGGAAAATTCCAATACCTGATATTCAAACTGAATCAAGGTATGGTCAGCTCATCATTCACAACATTTATTACAAAGGGCTCCACAAGAGCATCATGTCACTTACAAGAGTAGAACATGGGTGGGGAGGGTAACATTCAGACATATGTATTTAACTCAAGGATATAGGCGTGCGAGTTTCTAGGAGAGTGCAATTTGTAATTTCTGATTTTTAATTTTTGCGGTAGCTTGTGGTGGAACCATGTGATGGATTAGTGGAGGTGCGATATAAAATTGGAAGGTAAACGTGAGGGAATGTGTGTGATACTTCCATAATTCTGAGAAAGACAAGTAGATAAGGTGTATATCCACGAAGCTAAGTGAAGGCTAGTGAACACTTACATGTTCTCATGTTCTCTTTGTTTAATTACTAAGTTTTCAAATAATATTTACCCCCATTGAAAACTAGATATAAAACAATGCACTAAAAGGAAACCACATTATTTTTTATGTTATCACAAAGTTCTACTTAAAAATAAAACAAACCCTTGAATATTGTTTTCAACATTGTTCATCGACAAGACCCCACATGTATGTTTAGTACACTGACCCAATTTTGCACCCATTTATTTTTTTAAAGTTGTCCCAATGCTCTTTTGTTCTCATGTGCTACTCAATGCAAGGTTGAATTCTCTTTGAGCTCCCCAATTAGATGAGATAGAAAAACCACAACATTTCCTCACTTAGATTTTCCTCATTGTTTAGAGTCCCCCCTTTAATTGAAATAGACATGTATGAATTCTCTCTCATCAACTCATGTGATAGCCAATACAAGGTTGAGCTTCTCTTTACCAAGGTTGAACTTGTCTTTAAGTTTCCCAAGTGGAAGATATAACAAAAGCACTATATTGTCCCAGTTAGATTTTCTTTATTGTTTCAAGTCTCTCTCTCTCATTGAAACATACCAGCGTAGATCCAAATCCTAGGCTTTATCAAGTGCCGAGATGGATCAAATCTCTTGAGGTGCAAAGCTTTTCTTAGGTATCCATTGATTTGATTCAAACCAAAAGACACATCTTTTTTATTTAAAGTCCACATATAATTTTATTATTATTAATATTTAATATTATTTATGGCCGACATATAATATTTTTTATTATTTTTTATTTTGTTAGGAACGAAGATTGCATCATTTCTCCACACATGGTTTTAAAACCATATGCAAGGCCCTCTTACAATCATGGGTTGTTTAGGAGGCCTTGTACATGGTCTTAAAACCATTTGCAAGGCCCTCCTAAACCATGGGTTGTTTAGGAGGCCTTACACATGGTTTAAAAACCATGTGCAAACCCTCCTAAACCATGTACAATAAAACCGTGGGTTGTTTAGAATGCTTTGCACATGGTTTTAAAACCATGTGCAAGGCCAACATTTTTTTGCGAATAATTTAATTTTGTGTTTTTTTCTTGACCCACATATTTTTTTTATGGATAATTAAATTTTTACTTTTTTATTGTTTTGTTAGGTAGGAAGATTACAACATCTCCCCCATATTAGATTGTTTTTGTGGCTGACATTTATTTTGGCCTATTAGAAAATTTATTTTTGCGCCGAGAGGCGCTCTACAGCCCAGTATGGGGGAGATCTTGTAATGTTACGTAACGTTGTAACATTACGTAACGTTGTAATGTTATGTAACGTTACGTAGATGTCGGCCACAAAAACAAAACTTTTAATTATCTTCCAAAATAAATGTCGGCCACAAAAACAATCTAATATGGGTGAGATGTTGTAATGTTCCTACCTAACAAAATA
>LPNX010775882.1:138504-164733 GCA_001517045.1 Pseudotsuga menziesii
TAATAAAAATAACTTTAAGTGATATTATTTTTTATTTTGTGTTACAAAATCTCTCCCATAATATTCACTATCACTATTACTTTTTGCCGACATGTTACAAATGTTACATCACGTTACAACATCTCTCCCATAATATTCACTATCACTATTTTTTTTTCCCGACATGTTACAAACGTTACATCACGTTACAAGATCTCCCCCATACTGAACTGTAAAGCGCCTCTCGACGCAACAAGCAAAAATACCCAATATGCTAAAGGAGGTTTACATTGACACAAAAATAGACATTGTGGAAATTCCTAACAAAAAAACTCACATATAAATCTCAAATTCACAAAAAAAAGTTTAAGTTGTTTTCATTTAAATACAAAATTCATTATCACTAAAAATAAAGCTTATTTGGGCTTGATGACAACAATTTTATAAAAAGAAATGAATATTTTCATACAATATAATCCATTTCTTCATTGAATTGCAATGCTATTTAAAAAAAAAACATATCTCGTTCAAATACTTGTCAAGGGTTTTGGAAGAAAAAATTGACCCATAAATCCTTAACATAATAAATGATAAAATAGGAAAATATATAGTGTTACAATGTTCTCCAAATTTATCAATGATTAGTTTTAGTCATAACATGTGCCAATAGGAATGAAGTGTGATGGTGGATGTAAGGTATAATGATTTTTTTTTCTTTCGAAAAGCATATCATTACTCAAATGCTTGTTAAAGCTTTTGTAATAAAAAAAATCCCATGAATCCCTAACATAATAAATGGTAAAATGTGAAGTGTAGATTGTTACATTTCTCTCAAACCATGTAAAAACTTAATTTTAGTCATAGTATGTGTCAATAAGAATGAAGTATGGTGAATGTCACGTGTATTGTTTCTCCGTTAATATTTAAACATATTTGCCAATAAATTTAATATAGGGACATATTACCACGATCCCTAATGGTAAAATGGTAAAATGGTAAAATGTGAAGTATAGATTGTTACATTTTTATCTAACCATGTAAAAACTTAATTTTAGTCATAGTATATGCCAATAAGAATGAAGTGTGGTGAATGTCGCATGTATTGTTTTTTTTTAAATATTTAAACATATTTACCAACAAAAGCCACGAGGTGGTAATGTGAGTGTAATTGGTAACAACTATTAGAGGTGGTAATGTGAGTGTAATTGGTAACAACTATTGTTATGTGGTATTTTGTTACAAATTTGTAATAAAAAGGAAAATTATTTAGTCATCAAATCTATTTCATTATTTAGCCATTGAATTGATTTCTCAATGTTTTGACGGAACAAGGATAATTGGAAAAGATGCAAAATGTGTGCTAAGCATTCTTATTCATGATCAAAGACCCAATTTATTGCATATTAAATATGGATACATCCACGTAAACTTGGAGAAGGGTGTAGCATACACGTAAACATACAAATGACTTCATTGAAATAGGCAGAACAAACAACCTTCATCGTGACCACTCAACCAAAATCATAAAATAACTACAACAAATTAAAACATGTAGATTCAATATAGCCATTCAAGCCATGATTTGTTGTAAGGTCAAGCCCAAGGCTTATGCAATAGTTGAACAATTTCATACAACTAACGTAGCATAAAACTCCAAGAAATGCTAACACCCCTTTACTTTAAGATGAATCTAAAAAATTAAACTCCAAGAAATGGCAACACCTTTTTACTTTAAGATGAATCTAAAAAATCACCACAAAATGCACATAGACTTACTTACATTTGAATCTCCATGTGCCATTAATAAGTTATCACTTACTTGTTCTAGCCTTATTCTAGTTAAATGAGTTATCTCTCATAAAACTAGAGTTATCCATGCATCAATTATTCTCTCTCTCTCTCTCTCTCTCTCTCTATATATATATATATAGTTAATAATTGTTTCTTTTGAATTTGTAAGGGCTGTCGTAGAATCAATCTGGACAATACACTTGTCTCATCCTCGTCCATAGATGAAAAAGCATAGATGCTTGTCCACCCCAAAATCGCAAATAAAAACACCTATCAATGTAACACGTAAAAATTAGGAGCAAAGTTGTTTAATATCTACCTCTTAAATTAAGTGTAACTAATAACATTGAAATGAACCCTCTTCAATTTAAAGTATATAAAAATATAGTAATATTTAATATTATTAGTTTTACTTATTTTAAGAGTTATAGTAATTGTTTTTAAATATATTTATTTAAACTTAATTTCTAAAAATAACAAAATGTTTTAATAAATTTAAGACTTAATTAATTAATAATATTTTTAATAAATTTAAAATTAAGTTAATTTTTACTAAATTTAAAACTAAATAAATTTAATTTAGTTGGCATTCTGATTCAAGTCCATACAACTATGAATAATTACCAATAATTTATTAGAATATTGAAAAAAAAAAGTGAGATACACGATTGCGTTCACTAGCGACGCAGCACAATGATGAATTGACGACCACTCCAGGACTGCCTTGCGTTCACGAGATGGTGAAATCACAAATACGTCATGCAATGATGAACTGACGGCCACTTCAGGACTGACTGCCAATCGGGTTCGTCGAAAGGCAACATTGCATGACTAAACATCGCCGCCAACGCCTAGCACCATCTTCTGAGGCTGATGTCATTTGAAACAACGACTAATCAAATGACATCAGCCTCATCAAGCTTGCTGCAGCCGCATTAAATGTTCTGCAGCTCAATGGATAGCTCTTGCCCAAATTCATACTATGTAGGAGAGTAATTCTTGTCGTATATTTTGAAGCGTGTTGAAAATACTCATAGTTGACCGATAAATTTCATGTTCATTTTCCTACAACTATGTGTACAATGATAATACTCCAATTAAATTTATCAACTCTCCAATTAATTAATTAATTATTAGTGATACACTTTTTTTTCCAATAATCTGTTTTATGGATGGGTCACAACTCTCCATAATTATAAGTAATAGACTCTTTCTTTTTATGGATTATTTTTAAGAAATATATGTAAGTGAGGTTGTATGAATTGAATCTTATTACTTTTTATTATGAGAGGTAATAAGGCACACTATGTGTTCATCACTTGGGATGAACACTCGGAATTTAGTTTCTTCTAGGTTTGGGAAGGGAAACCAATAACATTGTTGAAGCAATGGCATTATAGCAAGGCTTTCAAATTGCTAGAAACCGTGGAATCTTAGACATCATTGTGTTGAGGGATTCAAGAGTTTTAATACAGGTTTTCGCAAAAAATTCGCCTCCATCCCAAGTGTATCTTAGGCTGATATTTAAAAAAAATTCAAATTCTTGCTTCCTCCTTTCATAGAATTGAATATTATCATATTTTATGGGAACACAATGGAAAGGCTGATTGTGTTGCAAAGGGAGTCCTTGATTCCTCCAAATATTTTTACTTGCTCGTCTTCGTTGATTAAAATCTCGCAGAACGGGAGACTTCAACATAGAGTCAGGAAGCTCGACAACACTCCACGAAGTAAGCAAACTGTGCAGTGTCGAAGAGCTCCGCAACATGCAATTTGACATAAGGCAGACTCGTGGCAACATTTTATTGGAGAAAACGATGAATAATGGAACAATCGCCAGGAAACAAAACTAAGAAAACGAAACGCAGTCCTCAAATTGAGATTGAAAATCTACGAGTATTTTCATTTGAGGATTTTAGTGTTTTTTCCATGGGCATCACAATGTTTTAGTTGAATAGGTGGGCATAAGCACTGTTGGAATTTGGTTTTTGCTATATTCTTTGTAGTGAATTTTTGTTTTTTAAATTGTATTTTTAAATAAGAATTTTTCCTAAAAATTTTACTTTTTAATAATTAAATTTGTTTCTTTTTCAAAAATCTTTCAAATTTTTTTTTTTATTTTTTTCAAAACAATATTTATTTTTTTCCTAATGTTGTTATTTAAAATCATAAAAAAATATACGTACACATGCTTTATAACATTTTGAAAATGGTAAATTTCAAATCTAAACAAATGACTAAATATAATGCCAAAAAATTGAGGCAATACTTTTGATAATGTAAACAAGGCTAATTCAAATTTCCACATTTATTTTCCAAAACTCTCTCTCCAAACCTTCAACATTCCAAACCAGTTAATTGTTACAACATGTTAATATAATCAATCAGAATTTAATATATATATATATATAATCTGAAAGTGAAGATGAAAATCATTGTCTAAACATAAATTTATTGATACAACACCATCCAAAAATTGAGGAATGTATTAGTAAATCCATTACTATCTGCCCGTGCTAATTAATAACAGAGGCAGCTTGGGATATCAATATAATTATCAGCTAAATCTAAAATTAACCTTATTATGTGAGATTTAAAAAAATCATTGATACTTTTCCACATACGTGCTCAGCATTCTGGCATGTTGTGAATCGAACATCCAACCCAAAACATAATTTAGTAGTGTATTTTTGACAAATGAAGCCCATAGGAGATCCAGTGCATGAGAATGTACAATGATGTATAAACTTAAAATCAGTTTTTCTCACCCCATTTATATTTACAGACACATAGGAGATCCAGTGCATGAGAATGTACAATGATGTATAAACTTAAAATCAGTTTTCTCACCCCATTTATATTTACAGACACCCCTAATAATTATGTACCTGGTTAGAACCAACACTTGCATTTCTTTTTTCAAATTCTGTCACATCTTTAAGATTGAGTTTCTTGAGGAAGACAATACTAGCAATGGTGGAGGCAAGCCACATATTGAACTTTAGAAAAACCATTGACTTAAATTATTTTTTCTGTTTTTATGGAAGATTCCATGTAGGTTGCAAAGGAAACAAAAATATTACTAATTTATTTTTCTATTTATTGAATGAAAAGAAATTATTTTTCTGTATGGAAGATTACATGTAAGTTGCAAATAAAACAAAAATATTACTAATGTTTTTCTATTTATTGAGTGAATATATACTAAAAATATTACAAATTTAATAGATTTTTATATTTATTAAGTGAAAGTATGTTTGGAAGTTAGAATAGTAAAGTATATTTTTATATAAGATAAAAGTATTAATATTATTAATGGTTATATAATGAAGTTTTTGAAATTTTATTGTCTTTCAAAAATACGTTTAAATAATAAATCTACCCTTGACAAAAGACGTTTAACTAAATTGTTTAACCATATTTAATGGTCAAAATGCTTCATAACATGTGATGGTCAAATTCCATCACTAATGTTAGCATACCCTGTAAACTAATAAATTATTATAACTAAATTGTTTAAGCGTATTTAATGGTCAAAATGCTTCATAACATGTGATGGTCAAATTCCATCACTAAACCTAACATAAGCATACCCTGTAAACTAATGAATTATTATAATAATCTAATAAAATTGAACCACTATGTAATATTTTTATTTTATTTTTATATGGTCTTCAAATTCCAAGCCTCCTTCCTAATGCACAGATTGTTCATTATGACAACACTAGATTTCCACCTCTCACCTCTCTGTTACGTCAGTTGCCGCAGAAATGGAAAAGCATGCAATATCTTGCTTGTAAGATAGAAATCCTGAAACCTCATTAAAAATTTTCCTGGTTTCTTTCCACATGTACAGAGCGCTTTAATAACCGTCAACTAATCTATGAGAGCAAGGTATGTTAAATTTTGTGGTATATGTGTTTTGAAATGACATACTTGAATAAAAAGTTTAAAAATATTTGTCAACTTAGGTAGTGCTCACCATGGCGACCTGGTGAAACATCAATTACCATTGCACATGGGGATTTTTGTTTTTGTCGGTTTCCAAAGTTTTACATTAGAAAATAAGTTTATTTATTTGTTGCAATTTCGAAATTGAATTATCTGTCATTCCATTAGCAAATGGATTTGAACTCTTAACCTTCTCGCCATAGACATTGACTTTTAATTACTTGGGAAAATTTTCGTCTCGTGCATTGCGTAATCATCTCATGCACCTACTTTGATATCCTCATGTTCATTTTTTGGCAGTTGTCTTAGCTTAGGCAAGAGTTATTCATTGAGCTGCAGAGCATTTAATGCAGCTGCACCAAACTTGATGATCGTTGGATCTTGAGTTGCTCGAGATCCAACTGTCATCAAGCCTTTTGGAGTTGCATTAAATGCTCTGCATCTCAATGGATAGCTCTTGCCCTTAGCTTAGAGCCCCAGTTGTCTTGGAGGTTGTGTCGGCGAATATTCTCATTGAATGCATTGCTATCAACTCTATAATAGTATTAAACATCCACTTGCTTAATTCTACACTAAAATTGATTCGAAAATCTCAAGTTACCAAATCATTGAATGCATTGCTATCAACTTTATGATAGTATTAAACATTCACTTGTATGTCCATTGGTTGTAGCTTGGGTGGCTAGGAGGAATGATTGCTACCCTCTCCACCCACGTTCAATTCTTATAAGTGACATGTTAGCTCTTGTTGAGCCTCTTTGTAATGGATGAATGGATTGTGTAATCTGGAAAGTATGTAATTCTGGCAAGGCCTTGACACCAAAAGTAAGTTCAAGGCCAACACTTTCACATATGAAAAAATCCACTTGCTTAATTCTACACTAAAATTGATTTGAAAATCTTAAGTTACCAATCCAACTATTAGTCATTTATTTTTTAAATTGACAATGCGTTTCACAATGTTATGTGATTAGCTTTATTAACTAAGCGCTCATGCTTCCAAAGATTAGCTTGCATGATCCATTCACCATAACTGAAATATAAAGAAGAGACCAAAGAGAACAAATCCAACACAATCACACAAAGAGTTGGTAACAGAGTTCACGAGGCACCCTAGCTACGTCTCTAAGTCCATTCCCAACAGTAATATTGCTCTTCATTAATATTAAAATGTTGAAATAATACAAAAGAAAGGCTTACAATTCAACTTATGAAGTCACATTTTAGTTCTGCAACTCAAAAACAGAAATAGAAGACACCATTGGATTCCTCTTGAAATTCTCAGACTTTAAAGTATAGACTCTGCTACACTTGGCTTAGCAACATCGGTTCTGAAAATATCTTTTCGCTATGCAACTCAAACTTAGAAATAGAGGTCATAAATGCGTTTATCTCAAAATTATGAGTGTTTTGAGTATAAACATGACCCACTTCTCAGCAAGTGCCTACAACCCCCCTTGGCACAAACTTCACGACACAGTGTTTATCCGCATTGTAATCTGTTAAATTGTACTTTATCAAGAAACATGTTGGCTCTGCAACTCGATATGCATGCCCAATTCTGTCTTGTACTACGTGCAAGCTTTTGTGTACCCAGGACTGAACTGTGGCATCATTTTTTACAGGGGGTCAAGTCTAGACCCACCACCCCAAAATCCGTAACAGATAAGATTTAAAGTTAAATATATTAATTCTCAACATGCTAAATATAGCATGTTTGTTGTTATGTTGGTTAGGTTTTTGGTATATTACCCCAAAGACCATAGTTCAAGCCACATGCATACCAAATTTAGGCTATAATGATAATTTCATTGGCTTGTTTATTATATACTTATTGTTTTCATTGATCATAACATACTAATGTTAATATGGTATATGTTGCTCCATATGGTTATAAAACCATATAACAAATAATGACCAACCATATGATCATTGGCGCATGGAGGCCATGTAGGGTTTCCATGTGGCAGCTACTCATTGGCCACTACGATGTCATCAACGCACAATCATGTGCCACATTTAGCCATAGAAGCTTCGACATCAACAATCTGTGCCACGTCAATGCCCAATCAACTTGCTCATTTTACCACATGTACTTTTCCTTGCCATGTGGCAGTTGCACAAGCTACCATGTCATTCGTACATATATCACATGACAGCGTCCTACTGTTCCAACTCAGCTCCAATTGAGTTGAATATAGTTGACACGTGGAATCCTATGCTACCATGTCATTCGTACATATATCACATGACAGCGTCCTACTGTTCCAACTCAGCTCCAATTGAGTTGAATATAGTTGACACGTGGAATCCTATCGTGCTACCATTCATCATACAAATTCCATGTTAGCGGATGTACAGTTCCACATGGCACTCTTTGGTGTCGCCGCATGGCAGCGTTGCAAACTTTTTTTATTGTTTCTTCACAACTTTAGAATGACATATATTCCTCATACTACGTCTATTTGAGGTGATTCAAGTGTCATTGGAAATCTCTCATCGATATCTATGCAATGGTGTTATTCCCATTAGCATTTGAGACTATTTATTTTTTAGTGTTCACAGATCGTCCTAGATAAACATACATCAAATGTAGATTCTTATGCAATGCCAAGATTCCGGTGCACTATATCCTTAAAATGCATATATTATACGCTAAATTTAATAAGAGAACCCATGTTCAAATCCTAGGCAAATTTTACGAGTGGCTGAATTGCAAAAATAGCAAAAAAAAACATCCACGAAAATCCGAGTTTCATCGAAGCTTGCTATGTAAGAGAGCTTGGACAAATTGTGATGATTTATAATAGTGCCTCGAGAGAAATTTACTGCATGTTAACACGATTTAAGAAGCGTGCAGGTCAAGTCGGATCCTTTCTCCTTTCACACATTTTTATCCAATCCTTTCAGAACTTAGGCATACCTATGTAGGCATAACAAATCAAATAAGTACTTGTAAGTGCCCAACCAAGAAGAGTGTTTAGACGAGAAAGAGTCAATACTAAATCTAGAAATAACAAATAGGATCATGCTAAATGGTCTCAAACTCATCGACTCATCAGTATCAAAATAAGGATCCTCTCTAGACAAGTGCACATAACAAAATGGAACATGAATTGTTGTGTCAATTGGCACATGGACAATTCCTTGCATTCATAAATTATACTTTGTACATTAGTTGTCAAATAAATGTGAAACACCATAAAGCTTCAATCTCGTTTACAACCCAGCCATATGATCATCGACACTAAAAATAAATTTAAAGATTTCATTTCCTTAAACAAGCATGAATCAACCAAAAAAATATATTTACAATGTGCTTTCCAATCAAATAATTAATAAGCTAAGAATCAATACATAAATGAACATAGCCAAAATAGAAAGCATATAGTCTATATTCCCTATCAAATAAAAACTCTGTGAAGAAAAATTTAACCTACCATCAAGAACGCATAGTCTAAGGAAATGCAATATCCTCCATGTTTGTTGAATACCATCATTGCCATGGATATCATATGTCTCTTTTTTTAGCTAAATTTCAAGTATGGTTGCTTTTTAGTATTCTCATTTCATGCATTTTGATACGTGATGGGAATCCTCATGCTTAACCAACCAACCAGTAAATTTCACGCCCGTCTTGCTATTGCTATGAATGGTGATTACTCGTTAAATTTAAGCACTCTTTAACTAATTGTTTTTCAACCCTCTAACTAATGATCTTTGGATTTATTGATTAGTTTCAAACTTTCAAGAAATAGAAGTTGATGAAGTTGTATTAATAGAAGTTGAGGAAGTTGTATTAATAGGACCACATTAGTTTTTATTTGGCAGGTCAATTAGGTAGGCGGTTTTAAAACTAATATATTTTTATATTTTATAATCAATGTTATTAGGTAGGTGGTTTTAAAATCAATATATTTTTATATTCCATAATAAATGTCATTGTTTTCAACGCTTTTTTAATTAATGGAGTTTTTTTCATATTTGATTGAATTGTTATTTTGAATATTATTGCATAGCTTTATATGGTTTTTATTTTTATTTTTATAGTCATCTAGTTTGGTGTTTAAAAGTATAATAGCTAGTTTGTTTAAAAAAAGTAAATTTCGTTGTATTGAGTTGTTTTAGCTTAAGTAAATTGATAGTTGAACTCACTTGATTTTAAATCATAATATCTAATATTTCAAATGAATCATAATATTTAATATTTCAAATGAGATGGCTTTGATACCAAATGATGAAGAAGTGTCCTTAGACACATAATTTTATTAATAAGGAAAAGAACAATACATCAACTCTCACAAGACTCTCTTAACCTCTCATAGAGAAGAGAGCTTGTTTATATAGCTCAAACCTATACTAAGAAGTAGGATGACAACCAATCATATAATCACATGGAAATGATAGGTGCCATTTACAAAGAAACAATCCTATTCAAAATCTACTTGCACATTAAACTAATTTATTCTTTTAATATAATACTAGAAAATACCTAGACTATAAAACTTAGGATTAAGAGGTCTAACAATCCAAGTGTAATGCAGTTAAAGGGTGGACCTATCATCTATGTGTGTGCCATTGAGATGCATCATTGCACTTAATTGCAAGATAAAACTATCTTTGGACACCTCTCTACATGGTTTATCTAGCTTACCATAATATAAATATTCATAGCTTATTAGGTTCGTAATATGAATATTCTTAGCTTATTGGGTTCGTAATATGAATATTCATAGTTTATTGGGTTCGTAATATGAATATTCATGCTATACAAAGTAGGTGGACACAACCTTTACCAAAATAGTAGCTAAGGTGCTCACCTTATTTATTTTTTACAAATTTTATTGTAACCCCTAACAAGGTTTCTCAAGAATGTGCTTAAGCTTACTATATTTTATTATCATCTTTGGGTTTTACGTTGGGGCACTATTTGATAATGGTGCATTATGAAAAGATAATTTATTGTTTATATTTTTAAAATATTATCTAAATTAAATTTAGAATCTCAAATTTTGGAAAATTAATTACTTTGTAATTTTGGAAATTTATTATTCATATTTTTATATGAGAAAAAATAATATTGAAAAATTTAGTATGCATATTTTCATATCATAAAAGAAGCAATATGAGAGTTTATATTAATTTCACATAGATTGGCAACACGAAAATGTCACTTATGGTTTCTTAAGAATCAAATTATGTTTGTGCCATACTTTATTATATGATTTTACTTTGTTATTTAGGCAAGGACTAAGTTGCCTTGCAACACTTCTTCAAAAATGATTATCACCTTTCTATTTTAGTTTCCCTATTGATACCTTGAGAGGGGTGCTAGGTAATATATCGTATTTCGAGGTATTAACTTCATGATATTCCTTTGTTAAGTCTTTTGTCTTTTTTTTAAAACATGAGCAAGAATTTGTATTAATATATAAAAACAGGTATACATATTTCCTTCAATTCATAGTAAAGGAGTTCAAAATCAGAGCTAAAAAGTACAAACCCGTAGAGTTGTATGCTTCTATCATCTTTATTTGATAAACAAAAATACTATATCTTCCAGTACCTATGCTTCTTACTCTAACACTATATATTCTAACAAACTGACAACATAAGTATATGCATAAAAACATAGCAAATAATTATTGGAGAAGACGAAAACATCATTCATAGGCTTGGTTGACCGCTTCATTTAATTGTATTGTGGGGACTTCTTCCATTGAGGAGGCCTCATCCTGCTCACATGAAGGTCCACTATTGCCTCTGCAGATCCCATCCAAATCTATTTGAACTTCATTGAGGAATTCTCTTAACTACACAAATC
The DNA here is from genome assembly GCA_001517045.1 of Pseudotsuga menziesii. Taxonomy (NCBI): domain Eukaryota; kingdom Viridiplantae; phylum Streptophyta; class Pinopsida; order Pinales; family Pinaceae; genus Pseudotsuga; species Pseudotsuga menziesii. Next base: position 150,050 of record LPNX010775882.1, read on the forward strand.
AAGTCCCATTCCTACATTTGTGTTCAACCCCTGCTCCTGAAGTCTGCAATTTATGTCAATCATAGTTGTCACCGCCTCCTCATGCCAATCATTTTGATTCCTTCCATATCATTAATGCAAGAGTCAATGCTCATAAATCAACTGATATTCTCACATTATCCTCCAAAACCATAGTGTATTCCTTGAAGACGGATCATAACATCTTTTTATAATCTACCATAATATTTTTCAACTCCATTATTTCACCGAGAACCTTCTCCATTGCACTATTCTTCATAGATGAACATAGGAATCTACAAGGTTATTTCACCTTGCGCTCCTATTGACCTTTGAGAACAACAATGTTGGTTCTCCTCCCAATGACATGCAAATAATTGGATCCTTTCTTGACTCTTCCAGACATGTCTGGCTTGAGAGCATGTAGGAGGTCACCCAAATCTTGACACTTGATTCTCATGTGAGAACCGAAACATTTCATTTGAGCAAGGGTGCTAAGGAGTAAAGATCCTTCCCATGAGCTATTAATTCTCAAAACAAAATGCCATAACCACGTTCCATCTGTCCTATGGTGCATCGCATAGCCACCAAAGTAGCCACTAATGTCCCATCTCCTTAATCAAGAGGCCAGGTTGGATCGATTCCTATCTTGGAGATTATGATGCCATGAGAACATGAGGTCCCCAACAAGTGGGAAACAAGGCTAACTTCTTAAATTTAAAAGCAATAAGTCCATTTAATGAGGGGGGGAATTATTAACCTTTATTTCACCTTGTCTTAAATTGCATCCTAAGTTAGCAAGTCTATTAGATTCCTTATTCTTTTGATGTTTGACATGAAAGAATTGAACTTTTGTGGTATTAGAGATCAAAGTCGGGATTCTCCTTTGAACTCTTCCAACCTCTTTACACTTCCCATCGAATATGTCTTGCATCTTTTGGATAACAATATGAGAGTCTCAAATGACTTAAAAGGCTCCAATGTTTAACTTAGGAATCATTTTAATTCCTTGCATTAAAGCCAGCCATTCAACCTGATTATTTGTCCTCTTACCGAGACCCCAAGCAAAGGTTTGGATCATTTTTTCTCTAGGGTCTATGATGCCCCCTCCTGCACATGCCTTCCCTTCCTTTGTTAAGCCTTTTAATCCATTTTAAAGTTCAGATTCTTGGTGGGTTCGAACAAATGGTGATATTACTTAGTACTAGGCGGGTATATGGGCATTCATCTTTCTACACTTCTCCATAGAAAGTCTAAGAGCTATAAACAAATTTAATACACACATCAATATGAGAAAGTAAAAAAACATTATTTATGTTTAAATGAAAATGTTTAAAATTTAAAATTTATTTCTTTGTTTTATCAATCACCTTAGTATAGATAATTTTTTTAAATACATTATTTGTGAAATCCATCTCAATACATAACCTCGCATAATTTGTGATAAACCCATTAAGAGTTTCAAAGGAATGGTAATGAAATCTCCATATATAATTTCCAATGAAAGTTAGAAATTAACATGTACACAACCAATAAGATAGGTTAGAAAGCCTAACCCCTATAGAAATTGAAAAATTAAATATATTATAGAGAAAAAATTGTACATAAATTGATATACACAAAAAAACAAGTCTCAGAGTGACGCATGTGTTCACTATCTTACACATAGTTAAAATACACCACAAAAAACCCAAAAGCATATACAAGATTCCTCCTTTGGGGATTTTTATATTTAAAGATAGAGTTGTCAACTTCTATGGACCAATAAGTTGTATGCCTCTTAGAGAAGTTGATAGTGCTCTCCCAAGAAAATGAAAGGAATATTAAGGGAAGTCGTGATTGGTAGCTATGATAAAGCCCTATACAAATATAATGTAATTCAACTTTATTTAGGTTTTTCTCTTTGGAATCGACTACTATACATATTGCTTTAGACGAGGCCAACAAACACTAAAGAACTTCCAACACTTACTCACCCACCCATATGCACACACATCAATATGAAAAATAATAATTGGATAGACAAAGTCAGTACCTTAAATACAGGTAACGGAAAATTTGTTAACACGCTTATTTATTTCTAGAACTTGTGCACTTGTTTTTTTTGCATTTGCTTTGTTCACTATTATTTTTAGTCCATTATTTGGTGTTTATGTACAGTTATTTTAAATAGTTAATTCTTAATAAGAATCCTCTACTTTATATGTTTGGGAGTATCAAGCAATCATGTGTGTGCGCACGTGTGTGGGTGTATTGTTATTGTGCAGTGTGGGGATTTTTAGTATTTAACCATAATAAGTTGAGAGGCAATGGTGCACTTGCTTAGACTCTAGAGTTTTTGGGAACTTGCAATCATGCTCCTCATAGGATACACTTTACTGAAAACCTTTGTGGGTAGTTGCCTCATTGAACCCACCTCTCATGACCTGAAACACATCAAGACATTAAATATTCAACAACCCTATCAATGTAAACCATACTTATAATGTCTAGGTCATGCATCTATCCATCAGACATCCTTGCTTAATGTAATCAATTCTAAACAATCATGTGGAGACGCCCGTATTCTCCAAGGCATTAACCCTCAACCATGCAACATTTAACATGTACTGACATGGTAGTGTTGTAATTTTCAATTTTATTTTGTAATTTTTATTACATCGTAAATCATTCCATTGTAGTGGACATGCTCCAATTTGACTCTCCCACCATACCTGATCATTTGATATTGGACAACATCATCACACCAACATGTGATAGTGCTTCTCCTTCCTTTGTTGTTTTAATGCCACCTTCTCCCCTCGATGCATATGGGAAACACTTCACATAGCCACATCGAATCTTCTTCCTTTACAAGTAGAGCTCCTCATACATTGTGCATGCATAGTTGGTGCCCTTACATAAATTAAATGGATTAGTTATGAAACCAATTGTTTAACCTATGTATAACACCTCGAAGAGTGGCATGGGAATTGAAACCATGTGTGTTATGAGACTAGAGGTTGTGGTGTAATTGACTATTTGGATTTTTCCCTAGAAATTGGCCCACCATTCTATTGCATTTGCATTTTATACATAGACATATGCCAATATACAAGTAATAATTTCAAAACTTGTATGCTTGTGTCCATGCCATCTATGCCCTTATAAATTGTGGTTTTCCATAAATTCTCTTGTTTGAGAGTGTAACACCCCGATTTTCACCCCAAGGGGGACGATAATGTGTGCCCTGATTTCAACCCCATGGTATTGAATTGCACATGATGTAAATATTTTTATTTGATCATGGTGTGGAGCTCAAGGAAAAGGCCCCACCATCGATTTAGCGTTTTATGTTTCAACAATTAAAATCAATGTCGATGGTATTCATGATAGCCCGACAACATATTATTTTGGACATCATGTAAATATGCAATTACTAAAAATACCCACAACTAGCTATGCCAATGCAACATTAAAGAGATGGGGGCATGATTTCACAAGGAATAGGGGGGGGGGGAGATATTCAAACCCTTGAGCCAATAGGATAAAGCCAAATGTCAAAAGGAAAAATCATAAAGCTGTCAACTACCCATTTTGTCTTTTGTGCCTAGTCATCCAGAAATTTGTTGATGTAGTTAATGCCTTGGGATGGGAAGAGTACGGCAGTTAATTTCGAATTGGGGAAGCCACCCATTTTTGGAAATCATGTTTTTGACTTATGGGGCAAGCAAATGCTCATAAATGCATGCCCAAGCCATTATTCACCCATGTGTTTTGCTTCCTCACGCAGCTAGAGATAGCAAGGGCATTCTCATCTCGTTTTTCTGCATTTTTCTCCATTTCCGCATGCCCATAAGTTTGTTTTGGTTTTGTTGAGGGAATGGGCAGCAGAGGTTCATGATTTGGGGGTTTTAAGAGGTCGTTTTTGTCTTCCTCACGCAGCTAGAGATTGCTTATATGCGTTTTTCCTTCACGTTTTCTACATTTCCTCATCTTGCCATGGTTGGGAAAACCCATATTTGTGTTGCATAGTGAATGACTAGCAGAGATTCATGTTTTAGGTGTTCAGGGAGGTTGTTTTTTCCCCTGTAATGCCCAAGGACGTTTGCTGAAATTGCTTTTGGTTCCCAGGATTTTTTTCCCCTGTTTACCAATCTATTTTTTGTTGCAAATTCATTTTTGGGTGTTGCATAGTCGATGGGAGAATAGATCCACGAATTGGGGGTTTGTAGAGGTCGTTTTTGCCTTTGTCTTCAAACGTTTCTTGAAATGATTTTCTCACCTGGGTCGTTTTTCCCCATTTACCATTTTCAATTTTGGTTTCTAGGACGTTTTTGTCCATACCCAGAACTTGTATTTGGCTGTGAAGTGCACCCTTGTGTTGGCTTGGCTGAGTAAGTCCAAGGAACCCATCTGTTAGATGGTTTGACTTTGTTTAAATGTGATTATTGGGTTTGCTGAGTAAGTCCAAGGAACCCATATGCTATTGGCTTGTTGCCTTAGTATTCTGTGAAACCCAATTGTTTATTGGCTTATCTAAACAATCTATGAAACCCAACTATGTGTTGGATTGACTGTGGGTGTATGGTCTTGTTGTGTGTAAGTCTGTTGTTCCCTAGTTCCTTGTGGAAATCATGCCCAGCTCGGGGGTGGCAGTGGTGCTAACAGATTGATGAGCACACTGGCCTATGGTTGGGTGGAACGTTGCAACGACATAGTTAGTTGCAGGGAAGCTTCTTCTCAAGATAAGTATTTATTGTGTATTTAATCTCTGCAATGTATTTGTTTAATGAATGTTTATTAGCATATAGAATGCTTGCAATGTGTTGCTTCCATTGTATTTTCGTTTGTTATGCATCTGTATATATTTTATTTGCAATGCATTTTGGTTTATGTTCATGGGGCTAGATTTCCCAGTCTAATAGAGCAACAACAGTGTAGGTCGTGTCCTCTCCATTGACGAGATGAGGGGAGGAAACGTGACAGAGAGGAAGAGCATGTGGTGACCATTGTTTGTTTTATTTGTCACTGACGAAATATTAGCCACTCTCTCTACTTTTTAGTTTCCATATTTAGCTTCTAAAGTTTCAACTTTTTTTAGTATAGTAGTGAATTGGATTTTCTTTTAGCTTAGGGTTTTATACCAAAGAGATCACTACTTTTTACATGAGGGATGGAAAAGATAAAATTGAAAAAACTAGTGATACCTTATAACAATTCTTTAAACAAAATGACCACTATAATAATAATAATAATCATCTAGTTTTACGGTCATAACTAAGCCATACACCAAATTGGTGTATCAGACCCCTTGTTTGTTGGACAAGGGACCCCCTTCGCACAAACATTTTACTATTAAAGTCTATGAAGGTGTACACACCATAGCCCCCTTAATATTTGAGTCTTTGACTTCCTAGCAGGAAACACATGTTTTTAACAGTTAGGCCCACTCAAGTTGTACTACAAGACTATGTACCATAGAGTAAAAAGATCGTCATGATTCTTTCCATGATGTAGACATGATGTTGAAGGTGGGAATTTCTCCTAGAATGATATTGGTTTAAGAAAGAAATATCGGCCAAAAGATCCTTAGGGCATGCCCTAGGTAGCCAAAACCACGGATAAAAACAAATATATTTTTTCTAAAAGTCTAAATTGAAGATTATAAAGAAGAAATTAGATCATCTTAAGGACAGTTTCAATTCCAAAAGTAATAGGGAAAATTAAAATTGGACTTGAGCTTACATCTCAATTTTACCACAAGGCTTAACTAATATAATTTTTATCTGTACAACTCACTATGAAGATAGGCAAACGAGACATTCGATAGATCCTTGGGATTCCAACAAAACAATACAACCAATGGCAATATTCTTTGATTTCTAAACAAAGGGAGGAAATTGTGTAGGCACAAATAAAACACTTAAAACGATTTCATGTTAGCAAATGATTAATGGATATCCAAAATGGTTATGAGTTATGTTAAAAATTCTCAAAATTATTGGCCTTAAACACTCAAATTCTATGAGGAAGATATTTTTTATAAAATGATTCCCTAGAAAAGAGGAGAATTTGTGAAGTAGAAAAGCACAAATTGGCTTGAAAAATCATTAGAGGAAATTTGGGGTCTAAAATGGGCCTTATAAGAAAACGTGCCAAAATAAGTTTTTGTGAGTTCGAATTCAAGAACCAATAGAATTTCAATAAAATAAGTCAACCATAATGGTTGAATTGACATATTTGTCATTAAAAAAAACTACTTTTTTTGTTCGTATTTTCGACATATCTCATTGTGTGTTTACTCAAATTTCGATCGGGAGAGCTCGTTGGATGCGGAATTTGATTCCGCATCCAACGAGTACCCACACTGCATACTTTTGACGGACCCCGCTACCCCAAAAACAAGAATACCTGAAAAAATGTGATGATGATGTCATCATCAAGTTTTTTCAGGTATTTCTTGTTTTTGGGGTAGCGGGGTCCATCAAAAGTATGCAGTGTGGGTATTCGTTGGATGTGGAATCAAATTCCGCATCCAACGAGCTTTCCCGATCGAAATTTGAGTAAAAACACAAGGAGATATGTCGAAAATACGAACACAAAAAGTAGTTTTTTTCTTTCTTCCTCCAAAATTAATCAATATTATTTTATTATTTTAACTATTATTTTATTATTTTCCTTAGGAGGCCCATTTTAGACCCCAAAATTCCTCTAATGTGTGTAAGTTGACAGTAAGACCCTCCATGGAACCTTAAATTCAAGTTTTGGAACACAATTCCCATCTCAAAATTTGAACTCTAATGCTAAGAATTTGTAAGAATTTTACGTTAGGATTGACATTTATGCTATTCCCAGCCATTTTGCACTAAAGAATTAAGATTCAACATGCCATATGTGGGAAATGTTGGAGTTTTTGCAACTTCAGAAGCTATTCTTATTGTCCTCCTTCGGGATTTGAACTTGTTGTAATCATTCATACAAACCCTAGAAAGAACAATGTAAGCCTTGGGGTGAAAAGGCAACAATAAAAGAATAAAATATAAATTATTAAATATAAAATTATATTACTCCCCCAAGTGAAGTCGGCCCCAGTTAATTTCTGGGTGGGAAAACAGTATAAATAGGAGGCGCCCCTCCTCATTATTACACACTACAATAGCGCAATAGCACAAGTGAAGTGTGTAGTTTCTGGCAGAGTGCAGCTACACAACAGCTCAGAGAAGTTCACATACACTACATAAGAAAAATGTTTTAAGGGTTTCAATCTTTGGAAAGCATTTTTGTATTTTTCTTTTCTTTGTTAATTGTACTATGATCTCATAATTATTATCTCTAGACGAAGGTTGTTGGGTTTTCTCCCAATTGGGATTCCTAGGTGAAAAATACTTGTGTTATTGTTATGTGCTTTGTCTACTTCTAGTGATCCTATTGATATATGCAATTAATATATACTGTTATAAATTTAAGAAAATCTAACATGGTATTAGAGAAGTACTAGAAGAAGTCATTGCCGAAACTCTGTCGGCAACCTGTCGAAACTAGGGTTTCATCTTTCAAAGTCTTCACTTGACCTTTTAGTAGAAAAAGAGCCTTGGGGGAATTTCTCTCTACAGAGGGTGCATCTTTTGGTGAAGACGAAATTCAATTTTGACCTGATTCTGTAGCTGCATAAAAAATTAGGGTTTCCAGTTTTGACCTACTTTATCCACAGTTTTAGCTCGACTCTACCTTTCCTCAACTCGCCTCCCGAGGGCGCATTTATCCATGGAGTCAATTTTCCAAAACTCCAAACTTCAGTTTTGACCTAGTCTCTGCTAGGGTTTCAGATCGAGATCTACAGTCAAGATGATCGACATGAAGGTTGAAGATCGTCTGGAAGGAGCTTCCAACTTCATCCCCTAGAATTCTAGGGTTCTTATCCTACTGGAATAAAATGACTTATTACAGTGTGTAAATGCAAAGGCCCCAGAACCAGAAGCCGGAGAAGACGAACCTCACTAGAGAAAGGATTAGACCAAAGCAAGGAGGATTTTAGTGGACTCAGATAGAGATCACTTGGTTCCTCAGATCTCAGAAAAGACAACGACGATGAGGATGTTCAAAACTCTAAAGAAGCTATTTGAACACAATAGCATCAATGTGACTCTCACATTGAGGAATCAACTCTCAAACATGAAAATGACGAAGTCCGAGGATATTGCCTCATATTTCATGAGGATCATCGAGCTCAGAGACAAGCTAAAGTCTAGTGGAGACAATCTTGAATAAAAGGATCTCATTATGGCCACTCTAAATGGTTTCCCACCATCTTGGGAGTCTTTTTATCTAAACTATAAGTGGTCGGACCAAGTTTCCCATATTTGTCAAGTTATGGGCAGAATGCACTCATGAAGAAACAAGAATCGCATCACGCCAAAGACTTCATGGCACTCAACCTCAAGAAATTCAAGATTCCGTATCTCATGCCAAGAAAGGAAAGGGAAGGGGAAGGAAGTCCTTCAATCACAAGCACCAAGATATGAGATCAAGTCCTCTTCCATATTAGAAGAAACAAGAGAAGAAGGACTTATATCAGATACAACGCTACAGGTGCAAGAAATACGGTCATTATGCCAATAGCTATCGAAGTACAATCAAAAGGAAGCATGAAGCTGCAACTGTTGATGTAGAAGAAGACCCTCCTCACAAGGAGCTAAGGAAGGATGATCGTTCGGATTTCTTCTTCTAAGAAATGATATGACGATCCAGATTGTGATGATCGTCAAGCAATCATATGAAGACCAGTGGGAGCCCACCGAAAAAACTACAAAAGATAAGTATTTGATTTTACATGCTCTAGTAGATTAGATCTGGTTGTTTTTTAATGTGTTACATAGATCTAGATTCCTAAAATTCAGGTAGTTGAATATCCTGTCATGCTGCGCAACCCATCTAGGATGAGGACTCCTTAATAACATACTGGAGTAGTACACACTCTTGATGGTATGCTATAATGGAGACCATAAGCATCCAGATAACGACCTTACGTGTGTTGTGTCGAAGCATTGACTAAAAGGTTGCCTACATTATTTTTTTAATGCATTGATTATAAAATATTGCTAACCATCTAACGGGATTTGACTTGTAGGGAATGCCATGATCTACAAGGACAAGTGATCCCATTGATATATAGATGGAATAGAAGCATAAAGCCTATAAGAAGCATGTATTATGAATCTCAGACCCAGAATAATCTCATGCAGAGATTTGGTGGTCAGAAGTAGAAAGCTTCTATGAATGTCGATCTATATGCTGCTTCAACAAGATTTACTCAATCGACTTCTGAGAGACGGAGGGAGTTATGCCTCAAAGAAAAGGATTCTAGTCTATTACATATGATAGAAACCTGACGATGCTGATGTTGTGACTTGAACAAGATAGTTGAAGGATCCTTGATGAACCTGGTCGTCACCAGGATGGACAATTACTTTCCAATCTACATTCATGTGCCCAATCTAAAACCTTCAGGAAAGAAGGAAACATTCTTGGGATATCACAAGTCTTCAAAGGATTACAGAATATACATCCCACGACCAATTCAAATCGAAGTTAGGAAGGATGCAATCTTTGAAGAAGAAATGACTATCCAAAAAGGAGGAGGATCATATACGGAGATTGATGATGATGAAGAGATGAGATCATCTCCCCCTCCAAACATTAAGAGGGAGTCTAAAGAAATGAATAAACCAATCAGTTCAATCGATCTAGTTGAGCCAGATGATTCTCCCACAAGATATGGAGTAAGTCGAAAAATACCCAGATGGGCACGACATATTTTGAAAAATGCAGAGGAGCAAGAAGCTCCACATGGAGCAGATGGGAGCATTGAAAAAGACAAGGCTAGGTTTGTAGCCAGAGGGTTCACTCAGAAAGAGGGATTCAATTATGATGAGACATGTGCTCCTATGACTTGATGTACTTCCATCGGATCGATTATTTCTATTTCAGCTATGGGATGGAAGTTCTATCAAATGGGTGCCAAGATAACCTTTCTCAATGACATTGTTTATACTTTACTTCTTGGGATTAGAAGTATGATAAATGCAGAAGAATATTTTCCTAGGTCAAGGAACTTCCACCATGGATATGTTGAATAGATTTGAAATGTTGGACTGCAAGTCCATAGCTACTCCAATGGTTGCAAATTTGAAGAAGCTGAGAGATTATGCTTCATATTCAAATTTGATTGATCCCACCATGTATCGCCAGTTGATTGGGTCCTTGATGTATTTGACGAACACCATACCAGATATTAGTTATGTTGTGAATTCTCTCAGTCAATTCATGTGCGAATCGAGGTTGGATTGCTACAAAACATGTGCTCAAATACTTACATGGAACCGTGGGATATGATTTATGATATAATTCATCTTGTGACTTGTGATTGCAAGAGTTTACAAACTCAGATTGCTTCGGATGCACTACAGATAGGAAGAGCACTTCAAGATGCGGTTTCAGTTTGGGTTCTGCAGTAATTTCCTAGTACAGTAGGAAGCAGAACTCAGTAGCTCTCAGTACTGCAGAGACCGGGTATATGGCTGCCAGTTCAGCAGCCCAAGAAGTAGTTTGGCTTCGTAAAATTCTTGCAGGATTGTTTGTCCAGATTCTAGATCCAACCGTGATTCACCGATATAGCCAGAGTTGTCAAAACCCCAAAATTTCAAAAAAATTTAAACTTTTAAAAGTAACATAAATATATGTTAATACGTTCGTTAATTACTGATTAGTTAATGCTATTAAATTTGTAAATGTATGATCTTTACTTAGTTTTGAATCCTAGATGAGTTTTCTCTTCAGTTTTCTGAATGCTTTCTATTTGCAACAGTAAAGGGATATGCTACGTTAAACTGGGCTTACTTAGCTGCAAAGCTAACGCACACAGTTTTCCTTTCTCTTACAGATCTACAAGTAAAGTTTGGGATTGCTGCTAACAAATCATTTTAAAGTAATAGAATCATATGCTGTTACCAAGTTCATTCAGTAACGAACTATATAAATATATCGCATGTTAGCCAGACTATTCAACTTCTTACAGGTATATCTTTCCTTATTTAACTTTTTATAAGAAGAAAAATTCGATGAGAAATGGTTTAGAGACACTAGAGAAAAATAGATCACTATTTCCAGTTACATCTATGAATTTTCCAGTTGAATAAACATTCAGAAATAAAGGTGGCAGTTTTACATAAATTTCTTTCCCAACCATTGCCTATAATTTCTTGAATTACTAGCACTAGGTAAAAACTACAAAAGTATTGTTCATTAGAGAATTTAATGGCTAAAAAGAGACTCTTATAAGTTTTTAATGTCGCCTTTTAGAAAGGATAATGTCACCAACTCTATTTACGTAAGTAAACAGAGTTCCTTGTATTATTTAAGGACATAGACATTATAATAACATAGATCATGATAATTGAACTACTTCCCCTGTTGTTCATGGTCACTCTTTGAGAAAATAACTCATATTAACACTACTTTGACATGTAAAAGTAATGGTTAGACTCTTTGTTATCATTATTATATTAAGGTATTTAGTCACAAGGCATATATTTCATAACTCATGTGACATATTCACTACACTCAAATTTTATAAGTCTTGTAATATAAGATCATTGATTATACTATAAATCAAATGGACTAACCTCAAGTGAGGTCTCAAAGTATAACTTTTACATTCTAAACATCAAAATAGGTTTAACAATACCTAGTCAATTTATAGTTCATTGTCTTAATACAAGGATCAAATGTTAAGGGCTTTAACATTATAATGCAACATTTCAATGTTTAAATATTATCGTTGAATGTTAACACATCGAACTAGGTTAACATAGATAGGATATAGTTTAATGTATTGAAATGTAATATTGTTTCTATAATTGAAAACTAACATTATAATGTTTGATATAACGCAGGTGATGGTCGATATGGTGATCATATGGAATCTTCACATCGTAATTTTGTTGGCTATTGCAATGATATGAAACATTATCAATCCAACCCACTCATTGGCAATAATTTATGTGCTGTCGTGGCTGCCTCCTCGCCATGCATTGGGCGATTATAAGTTGACTTGCCCCCTTTTTCATTTCAGTCCTCCTCTCGCCTGCGGGCTTTGAGCTCTGCCGAACCCTAGTGGTTCATCCTGGTTGATCCATGTCCTGAGACTGTCTGGTTTTTAGCTCTCCTTTGCGGTGCTCCCTCGTGTTGCTTCTTCGTGGTGTTCTTTCGTGGTACTCCGTTGTGTTGCTCCTTCGTGGTGCTGTTTCGTGTGCTCCTTCGTGGTGCTGTACAGAAGTTCTTGGTTTGAAACTTCACAGCCTTGTAGTCGCTGGTAGTTTATCAGTTGTATCTCCGTTGGGAAAGGAATTTGGTTTCCAGTCAGCCCACTTTTGCAGGTGAAGACAGGGTTTGATTACCCTGGTTCCTGGCCGTTCGTTTGCTCGATCTCCGCAGGTAAGAGTTTGTAAGATACAATTCCTTAAATGCAAGAATTAGTTTTGATTATAAAAAAATTGTTAGGGTTTGTCTAATGAAAGGCTGCCCTTCGTTGGCAGGTTTTGGCAGGTTTGCCCTTCAAAAGATTGACTGTCGTTCGATGGCAGGCTTTCCCTTCTCGCCGCAGATGAGATCATTAAGGGATACGGCTCCACGCTTCACGGGTAAGCCTGGTTATCACAGCACATCTCTTTGCTGGTTGTATTGACAGCGTGCACTTTTGTGATTCCATGGGTTCTCTGCTATCGCACTAGCTGTAGATTACTCCATCGTTTTACTAGGGTATATCCCTGCGATAAAAATTTATACAGCTCCTGGGCCGAGGCTGTATTTATATACATTGTCTGTAAATAAGAAAGGCGATGGCTGTAGGGTTTAAAGTTTTGTATCGGGTTAAACCCTAACTCTTTAAGAGTTTTTCCGGCTACGGCCGTGGATGTAAAACTGGTTTATTTACTGTAGGTTTTGTTTTTGTATCAGAGTTTACAGGCTTTAAGCCTTTACGTTATTATTATTATGTGAATAACGTTCTACAGGCCGCGAGCCTTGCTTTTACAGTATTTTGTTTTTGTCTTTATAGGCCATCGGCCTTGCATTTGCAGTTATGGGTTATTAAAATGATTCAAGTAATTATTTCTCATGTATTTACTCGGGCTGAGTAATGTTTTACTCTCAGTGCTAATCAGAATGTGAGCAACTGGTTTTTCTTTCTTATCAATACTTCTGCTGTAATGAATAGTTAAAACAAGGAAATACTTACTGGGTTTCATCTTAATAACCCAGCTGTAAATGTTTTAATTGTTTTTATTTTATTATTCTATTGTTTAGTTTTTAAAAAGCTTAAGCTCCATGATGGAGCACTCTGTACTTTGTATTTTTACTTCTAATATATATATATATATATATATATATATCTTGATTTTAGTTTATTTAAATTGTGATTTAGAACCTATAATATATAAGTAATGTACAGGATTTTAATACTATCTTTAAATGAATAAAACAAATGCAGAGTTTTATTATCTAGCTTCATAACTTCCTTACTATTAGTCGCAGGGTTTAAATATTTAGGTTTTTAAAACCTAAATTTACAGTTATGAATTATTGATGTGTTTTATAATATTTATTATTATAATTACATTCTGTTATGGTATTCTTTTATTTATTCTAGGTCCTTTAGTAACATTATTTATCTATAACCTATTCTAAAACTAGAACATAAATAATATATTATTTCTATTATGTATGTTAATATTACTAAATATCTCTCTGTATGTAATTATCTATATAATTATTACTTATATAACATCTTGTTATATTGTAATTTCTAGAAACACAGTTACTTAGAAAACAATACTATTTCATGATGTAAATAGGAGCATTGTTTAATGTGATATATTATTACTGATTTTTGAATTTTAAAGTCTCTTTTAGTACTTATATAATATTTAAGTAAACTTTTTATAATATCAATATAAACATGTAAACATAAAATAATATCTATTTTTAAAGATAACAGTTTGTGAAGTATGTTTTTATTTGAACTGATAACATTACTGGTGTACAGAATTCTGATACTTTTTACTACAATGCAGATTACTACACCATACTGTAATTTTATTAGTTTAACTGATAATACCTAAATCCTTAATCTGTAATGTATTTACTTTAAACAGAAGAGAATGAGTATAACTCATACTACAAGCATGCTTAATCTATCTTTTTCATGTACAGTTAAAAATTTCTAGAGAACAGAGTTACAGTTTTAGATTTAATTAAAAGTTGTAGAAGGATAACTACATAAAAACAGTAAAGCAAATGTATTGACTGTAAATAAATTAGGGAACTCGGTTTAGAAGAATTACTTCTTCTAAGCTTTGAGATACTGTGCTAGAGTACTATCTGATGATATCAGATGTGGAAAAACACAGTAATACTAACAAGTTTTTCTACTAACATTTCAAAGTACTAAACAATTTTTCAGACATAGAATTAATCATAACATTTATCTATTTATACACAGAAAGACATAAAGATATGAATGAAAAACCTGTTAAATGCTGTGGACAAAAACAGCAATGGGAGGCCGTTCCTCCCTACCAAACTCCTGGAGAGCGCTCAAACAGCGACTTCTCAGGACCCCCGAGCTTGCTCTGGTCTCCCTGGATTGG
>LPNX010775882.1:164821-268912 GCA_001517045.1 Pseudotsuga menziesii
GAGTTGTGTGCATATGTCAGTGAATCCTGTATTTCAAGACAAGTCAAAGCAAATAGAGATTCAATATCACTTCATACATGATATGGTGCAGAAAGGTGTGGTCGAACTCAAGTATATTCCGACAGATGACCAGAATGTAAATGTTCTCACTGAGCCTCTTCCCAAGATGAATCTTAAATACTTTCGCGGAAGATTTGGAGTAGAAGAGAACGTATCCCTCCTTGGGAGGGAGAGATGACTAAGAAAAATTTACCATAATTTTTCCCAGGTACCTCTACTCATCCAGGTATGGAAGAAATCCCATCGGCAGATAAGACGGACATGTAGTAGATGGTCGGGTTCACACAGGTGCCTCTGCTCATCCAGGTGCTCAGCCAAGTATGGGAGAAATCCCTTTGGCAGATGAGTCAGATTGGTAGCAGATGGTCGTGTGGTTGCACAGATACATTTATTCATTCAGGTTATCATCTAGGTATGGGAGTAACCCATTGAAAGATGAGACGAATAGGTAGTAGATGGTCATGCACATTTACTCGTTCAGGTTCTCATCTAGGTATGGGAGTACCCAATCGGCAGATGAGATGAACAGGTAGTAGATGTTCATACATATTTTCTCATCCAAGATCTCTAGCTGTTGATGTATTTGTAACTTCGGAATGTATTCACTTGTATATTTTATGTATTGTACCCCGATGTTTATTTCGGGAAGTATCTGTAATGTAATTGAGTCATGTCATGCCCTGATGTTCCCATCGAGAGATTCAATAATGTAAACAAGTAATGTCAAGTCATTTTGGGTAACCCTCCTATTGTTCAAGGGTTAAAGTCCCCATAGCTTTGGGGCCCTAGGGTTATTAGACTCTCCTAGAGAAGTCGGCCCTAGTGAGTTATTTTTCAAGTCGGGAATTAGTATAAATAAAGAGTGAGCCTCTCTATTTATTACACACTCACTCACACTCAGTTGTAGTGCATAACTGAGAGAGAAGAAGTTGCTGGGACAAGAGAGAGAGAGACTACTGCTGTCGGGAGATCATCTTACCGATTTTGGGGTTTTGCCTTTGGTGCTGATTCTATCTCCGAGGAAGTTACGGGGTTTTCTCCTTTATGGTTTCCCCGAGGAAAAACTTTGTGTTCATTGTCTCTTATGTTTGATTGATGTGCTTGTTATTCTCTTAGTTAAATATCCTAAGATAATGCTAGCTTTAATGTTAAAAATCTAACATGGTATCAGAGCTAACCTGAGAAGAAGAAACTGTGCAGCTGCGGAAACTAGGGCTTCCTATTTTTTTGGATCTCTCTCCACAGATTTTTCAGCAAAAGAAGGTTGGGCTAACTCTCCTCTCTAGGGCGCATCTTTCTGTCAAAGCAGAATCTGATTCTAAGCATTTTCATTTTTTGACTCGACACTACTGCTGGAAATTGGGGCTTTCCACAGAAGTGAAATTTTTGAGTGAGCCCAGGCCTAGATTGATCTCCTCCTCAAAATCGAAGTTTAGAGATCAAGATCAAAGTTTTTGGTTGGACAGAACTCCGGGAAAGTCAAACCCTAATTTGCTCCTGAACCAACACTGCAGAAACTCAGCTCCAGATCCAGTTCCGACATCTTGACCTTGTAAGATCTAAATCTTTTGTATTTCCATTTTAGGTTCTCAGTTAAGATGTCTCATCATACCAAGCTTGATGACAATCTTGAGGGAGCTGATAACTTCCGAGCCTGGAAGCATAGGATCTCCCTAGTCCTGGAAGAAAATGAGTTGGACTCTTACATCATTGAAAAGGTTCCAGTTCCATAGGGAGATGAGGCTAAGGCCTTACACAAAAATAAATTGGTCATGGCAAAGAGGATTATTGCTGATTCAATAAAGGATCACCTCATACCACATGTGTCCTCCCTAAAGACACCTAAAGCTATGTTTGATGCCCCGACCAAACTGTTTGAAGGAAAGAACATAAATCGAAAGATGACTCTGAGAAACCAATTGAAGAATGTAAAAATATAGAATGCAAAAACCATCCAGTCTTATTTTTCAAGAGTCTCTCAGATCAAGGAACAACTGGAAGCAGTAGATGAAGAAGTGGAGAATGCAGAAATTATGATGACCACATTGAATGGTCTCCCTATATCATGGGATTCTTTTATTCAAGGAATCTGTGCCAGAAAGAAGTTAGTCAATTTCAGTAGACTGTGGGAAGAATGCTCACAAGAAGAAGCTCGGATAGCAGCTCAAGAAGAAAAGATGGGAAGTGAAGATCAAGCTCTCACAGTACAATCCAAGAAAACCAGAACAAGCCATCATAGAGGTAAGCACTCTCACCAGAAGAGTAACTTTAGAAATCCTAGAGATATGTCTAAGTACATTTATTATACATGTGATGAAAGAGGACACTTTTCAAGAGATTGTCCTAGAAACAAAAATAGCTCTCACAAGAAGAAGGGAAACAAGAGAAGACATCATGCTCATGCTGCAGAGGATGATGAACCTTCCACAAAGAGAACCAAACAAGACAGTGATGATTCTTCAAGTGATAAAAAATATGTTTTGATTTCCGCTCTCACGAGAACTAGCACACATGGAAGCAATGATTGTCTTATAGACAATAGTGCTTCCAAACATATGACAGGATTCAAGGAATCCTTTGTGAAACTATCTGAACATGAATCACCTCATAAGGTGAAACTTGGAGATGACTACCAGTATCCAATAAAATGTAGTGGTGAATCCTCCTATAAGTTAGACTTTGGAAATTCTATACAGATGAAAGATGTATTATTTGTACCAGGACTAAAGAAGAACCTCCTCTCCATATCTGCATTGGATGCAAAAGGAATGAGGGTTGCATTTGTAGATGGCCAAGTTCTCATGTGGCCAAAGCGAAAGACTATTGATGATGCAGTAGTGATCTAGAAACAAGAAGGAGGTCTATACAAATTGAAGGGCCAACCGGGACAAGATTTGGTTCATGATTCAATAGAACCAAATGAACTTTGGCATAGAAGGCTTGCACATGTGCATTACAGAGCACTACCACTTGCAAGAAAAGTTGTTGAAGGTCTTCCAGAAATACAAACAAAACATGACGGTGTCTGCAAAGGATGTGTGAAAGGGAAGAACACAAAGAAGACATTTCCAAGTAGCGTGAGCCAAGCAAAAGGAATATTGGAAATCATCCACTCCGATGTATGCGTTCCAATGTCATCTAGTTCATTAAGCGGGTATGCATACTATGTTTCCTTTATTGATGATTTTTCTAGGAAGACATGGATATAATTTATGAAGAACAACGATGAAGTATTCAGCGAGTTCAAGGAATTCAAAGCCTTGATCGAGAACCACACAGAAAAGAAGATCAAGACCTTTTGATCATATAATGGCGGAGAATTCACATCAAATGAATTCAAAAAGTTATGCAAAGACTCAGGGATTAGGAAGGAGTTATCAACTCCATATAATCCACAACAGAATGGGGTTGCATAAAGGAAGAATAGAATGATCATGGAAGCTACAAGGGCCATGCTTCATGATCAAGATCTTCCCATGCATCTATGGGTAGAAGTTGCTAGAACAACGGTGTATGTACAAAACTGTACTCCACACAGAGTACTCGAGAACAAGACACCTGAAGAAGTATTTTCTGGCAAGAAACCAGAAGTTAGCCATCTTAGAATATTGGGCTGTCCTGTATACATACACATTCCGAAAGAAAAAAGGACGAAGTTATATCCTTCAGGAAAAGAAGGGTATATTTGTGGGATACTCTGAAAGTTTGAAGGCTTACAGAATATACTTCCCAGGATTCAAGAAGATTGACATCAGCAAGGATGTAACATTTGACGAAGATTCAGCCTACATCAAATCCAGAAAGAGATCTGTTGAAGAACCTGAAGTACCCAGAATTCATGATACAACCATGAACGAAGAAATTCAAGAAGAAGATCGAGAATTAGAAGAACCTCAAGAACTTGTGGATCCACCTCAGGAGAAGAATTCTCAAAAGAGGAAACCTGCTTGGGTATGAGAAATTATCCAAGGTGAAAAAAGATATGTGGATTCAGAAGAATCACACAGAGGAAGAAAGAGAACTAGGTCTTGCTCCGGTTATGTAGCCCTGCTATGTGACATTATTGATAAAGAACCTTCCAACAATGAAGAAGCAGCAGAAAGAAAGGAATAGAAGAATGCTATGATCGAGGAGTATCAATCGATCATGAAGAATGATGTTTGGGATGTTGTTCCAAGACCAGAAGGGAAGTTTGTTGTAACTTCCAAATGGATCTACAAGATCAAGCATGATGCAGATGGCAGCATAGAGAAATATAAAGCAAGATTCGTGGCCCGTAGCTTCTCCCAGAAAGAAGGAATAGACTATGAAGAAACTTTTGCACCCGTATCCAGATACACTTCCATCAGATCAGTACTTGCTCTGGCTGTAGTAATGAAGTGGAAGATACACCAGATGGATGTCAAGTCTGCCTTTTTGAATGGTGTAGTGGAAGAGGAAGTATATGTGGAGCAGCCACTCGATTTTGAGACACATGACAGGGAGTCTCATGTGTGTAGACTGAAGAAATCCCTGTACGGTTTAAAACAGGCACCCAGGACAGCTTCCTATCCAGTTTGGGATTTACCAAGAGTAAAGCAGATTCCAACCTTTACTACAAGGTTGAAGAAGGGAACCCAGTGATACTCCTGCTATATGTAGATGATCTGTTTGTAACAGGTATGGATGGGTTGATTGCTGATACGAAGAGGAAGCTTGCTGCCGAGTTTGAAATGAAAGACTTGGTTACGATGCACTATTTTCTAGGCATGGAGGTGTGGTAGAATACAGATGGAATCTTCCTCGGACAAGGGAAGTATGCAGTAGAGATCCAGAAGAGGTTTGGGATGATGGACTACAAGGCCATAACCACACCTATGGCATCGAACCTGAAGTGATTGAGTGATGCTTCATCAGAAGCAGTTGATGCCACGATGTATCATCAGATGAATGGGTCCTTGATGTACCTAACGAATACGAGACCAGATATTTGCTTTGTTGTGAAAACCCTGAGCCAGTTCCTGACAGATCCGAGACATGTTCACTTGATTGCTGCAAAGCATATTATGAGGTACCCGAAGGGTATAGTTGATTATGGGCTCAAGTATGAGGCGAATCAGAAGATTAACCTGGAGGGTTACATTGATTCAGATTGAGCACACAATGCCATTATAGAAAGAGCACTTCAGGATGTTGCTTCAGTATGGGATTAGGTGTGATCTATTGGTTTAGCAAGAAGCAGTCCTATGTGGCACTAAGTACAGTTGAAGCAGAGTCTGTCGCAGCTTGTTCAGCTAGTTGCGAGGCACTATGGCTAAGGAAGCTACTGTCTGATTTATTTGATCTCCAGTTGGATGCTACTTATATATATTGCGACAACCAGAGTTGTGTAAAGTTGTCTGAGAACCCAATGTTCCATGACAAGTCAAAGCATATCGAGATCAAATATCACTATACCAAGGATATGGTGCAGAGAGGAGCAGTGGAGCTCCAGTATGTTGGGACGAACGAACAGATAGCTGATGTGTTGATGAAGCCATTGGCCAAAGTGAAGTTTAAGTACTTCAGGGAGAAGCTTGGTGTTCTCCAGATCGAGGTTCCCTCCAAGGGGAAGTGATGAGTCTGTGAGCCATTCTATCATGGTGAGAGGATTGGTTCCTTCCATGGTCAGATGTAAGGGCTGAGCCATTCTTTCATGGTGAGAGGATTGACTCCTTCCATGTCAAATGTGAGTGCTAAGCCATTATGGAGCGATGTGTTTACACATGGTCGGATATAAGTGATGAATTCCATTCTCTGGGAGAATGGAGGCACCTCGTGAGTTACCAGGAATACTCAGCTTGGGACCAAGAGCCATTTCGATGCGGTGTGTTCTCACATGGTTGGATATAAGTGCAGAGCCATTCTGGCGCGATGTGTTTACACATGGTCAGATATAAGTGCTGAATGCCATTCTCTGGGAGAATGGAGGTACCTGGTCAGTTACCAGGAATACTTAGTCTGGGACTAAGAGCCATTCCGATGCGGTGTGTTCTCATATTCTCGGATATAAGTGCAGAGCCATTCCGATGCGGTGTGTTCTCACATGGTCAAATATAAGTGCAGAGCCATTCCGATGCGGTGTGTTCTCACATGGTCGGATATAAGTGCAGAGCCATTCTAGCGCGATGTGTTTACACATGATCATATATGAGTGATGGGCCTTTCTGACAAGATGAGGTCAGATGTGAGTGCTGGGCATGCCTTTCTGACATGATTGGTCAGATGTAAATGCTGAGCGGGCCATTCTGACTTAGGGTCAGATATAAGCGTTGAAGAAGACCTACATGGAGGCTAGGCCTACAACCAGCATGAAAAAAGGCTGGCTCTGTAGAACTTCCTGTGACGAGAAGAATCGTGAGATAGCACCTGTGATCATGATCCAGACTTGATGATGATCCAGTGATGATGATCCAGATCAAGTGATGATCCAATGACGATGATCCAGCAGTGATGATGATCTAGATCGAGTGATGAAGATGACTTGAAGATGAAGATAACTTGAAGATGAAGATGACTTGAAGATGAAGATAACTTTAAAAATGAAGATGACTTGAAGATGAAGATGACAAGAACTCGATGATGATCCAGATGATACAGAGAAGAAGACTTGTGCTAATAAATTGTGTCGAGAGAATACCTTCCTAGTTAAGAGGGAGTGTTGATGTATTTGTAACTTCGGAATGTATTCACTTGTATATTTTATGTATTGTACCTCGATGTTTATTCCGGGAAGTATCTGTAATGTAATTGAGTGATGTCATGCCCCGATGTTCCCATCGGGAGATTCAATAATGTAAACAAGTCATGTCAAGCCATTATGGGTAACCCACCTATTGTTCAAGGGTTAAAGTCCCCACAGTTGTGGGGCCCTAGGGTTATTACACTTTCCTAGAGAAGTCAGACCTAGTGAGTTATTGTCAAGTCGGGAATTAGTATAAATAGAGAGTGAGCATGTCTATTTATTACACACTCACTCACACTCAGTTGTAGCGGATAACTGAGAGAGAAGAAGTTGCTAGGACAAGAGAGAGAGAGAGAGAGACTACTGCCATCGGGAGATCATCTTACTGTTTTTGGGGTTTTGCTTTTGGTGTTGATTCTATCTCTGAGGAAGTTGTGGGCTTTTCTCCTTTATGGTTTCCCCGAGAAAAAAATTTGTGTTCATTGTATCTTATGTTTTATTGTTATGCTTGTTATTCTATCAGTTAAAGATCCTAAGATAATACTAGCTTTAATGTTAAAAATCTAACACTAGCCAGGCATGCAGTAGAGACAGATAGGTAGCAGAATATTCTCTCTCAGACATCCGGATAGAACAAATTCATAAAGACAACCTTTGGTACGTTTAGAGACGATGGAGACAGTATAGATGTACAGATGAAACCCAGATGATCATGATGTTGATGAAGACCGAAGAATACCTTCCTTGTTGAGAGGGAGTGTTGGAGTTTGTGCAACATCATAAGCTATTCTTATTTTCCACCTTCGGGACTACTTGAACTTGTTGTAATCATTCATACAAACCCTAGAAAGAACAATGTAAGTCGTGGGGTGAAAAGCTAACAATAAAAGAATAAAATATAAATTATTAAATATAAAATTATATTACTCCCCCACGTGAAGTCGGCCCCAGTTAATTTATGGGTGTGGAAATAGTATAAATAGGAGGCACCCTTCCTCATTATTACACACTATAGCAGCGCAGTAGCACAAGTGAAGTGTGTAGTCTCTGGCAGAGTGCAGCTACACAACAACTTAGAGAAGTTCGCATACACTCCAGAAGAAAATTGTTTTCATGGTTTCAATCTTTGGAAAGCATTTCCATATTTTTCTTTTCTTTCTTAATTGTACTCTGATCTCAGAATTATTGTCTCTAGATGAAGGTTGTTGGGTTTTCTCCCAATTGGGTTTCCCAGGTGAAAAATACGTGTGTTATTGTTATGTGTTTTGTCTATCTTCTAGTGATCCTATTGATATATACAATTAAGATATACTGCTATAATTTTAAGAAAATCTAACAAGAAATATAATGCAATTTAGTCTTCTCATGTCCTCTAAACATTTCAATTTATCACCAAAACAAATGAACAAAATTAACATTGTCTACGAGCTATAGGGGTGGGGACTAAACGTATTGGTTTTAGCTTTGTTCTCTTGACATATGCATCTTGAACTTGGGTTCAAACCAGAACCTACTCGGTTTCCCCACCCTTAGGTTTGGTGCCTTAAATAGGTTAAACGCCTACTAATGAACCCGGTGATTTCTTATCATTGAGACTTGAAAGGGGTTTCATTAGAGGAATTTTGGGGTCTAAAATGGGCCTCCTAAGGAAAATAATAAAATAATAGTTAAAATAATAAAATAATAGTTAAAATAATAAAATAATATTGATTAATTTTGGAGGAAGAAGGAAAAAAACTACTTTTTGTGTTCGTATTTTCGACATGTCTCCCCGTGTTTTTACTCAAATTTCGATCGGGAGAGCTCGTTGGATGCAGAATTTGATTCCGCATCCAACGAGTACCCACACTGCATACTTTTGATGGACCTCGCTACCCCAAAAACAAGAAATACCTAAAAAAATGTGATGATGATGTCATCATCACGTTTTTTTAGGTATTTCTTGTTTTTGGGGTAGAGAGGTCCATCAAAAGTATGCAGTGTGGGTACTTTTTGGATGCCGAATCAAATTCCGCATCCAACGAGCTCTCCCGATCGAAATTTGAGTAAAAACACAATGAGATATGTCGAAAATACGAACAAAAAAAATAGTTTTTTTTAATGACAAATATGTCAATTCAACCATTATGGTTGACTTATTTTATTGAAATTCTATTGGTTCTTGAATTCCATCTGACAAAAACTTATTTTGGCACGTTTTCTTATAAGGCCCATTTTAGACCCCAAATTTCCTCTAATGTCTAGTGCAAGAGCCAATTTGGAAAACAATGAAATGACTCGCAAATCACATGGATTTCACAATTGAAGAAGCATTATGTTATACCATTAGACATGCATGATTGGATCACATTTGCTCATTCACTTTCATGTGATGATTTATTGTATTTACTATCTAGAACTTTGTGCTTTTAAAAATATTATCTATCAATTTTTATCGTAGTTATTTCGTAATACATCTCATTTTTAGGGCTAAGTTATGATTAGACCTATTTGTTGCAACCCACCATTTGATGTTGGGTGATGTAATCTTAATGAACAAACAATCCACCTCTCCTAGAACCTACTCCTTGACATGTCCAGATGATGCAAGGGCCTCCATATATGTCACCTTTGTGACTATCCTGCCACCACCTTCATATTCCTAATGGCTATCCTACAAGCATTATTTATCTGAATGAATTCATTTGCTAGGGCATTCCATTCACTTAGAGTGTTTGAGTTGGACTCCGAAGAGGTAGGGAGGGTTCAAGTTTATATGTTTTATGGGGATGAATCTTGGCAATGCACTTTTAAGCAATGTTCCACAGAGTTTCCAAAACGAGGGAGCGTGGGAGCAAGGCAACACAAAAGGGGACGTTTGAAAGCCACCCCAAATTTTAGGAAAAATTCGGGGAAATAGGGGGATGTTGGATTCATAAAAATTAATTTAAAATATAAAAATAAGAAATCCCAACAATAACTAGTACCATGTAAAAATGAAAAACTAAATTCATCACTATGTAATGTCCATCTATTACCATATTAAATTTCTAATTTGTAAATGATATTGAACTATTACCATGTAAAAACTAAAAACTAAATATTCATCATTATCATTATGCAATGATTATCTAAATTCAAATTTCAAATTTGTAAAAGATAATGTAATAGATGTTGAAGTATGAAATAGTGAAATATATACTGAACGATGAACACATAGAAGTTAGAATAGTGAACTAGAAATAAGTCTAATAGTAAACTAAAATTTCTCAAAAAATAGTAGAGTCAGGGAGTGTCATCAATATCTACTCTCTACTATCTAGAGTCAAAACTAAAACAATGAAAAGTAATTGAAATGAATCAACATCATGATTAAATAAACATCGAGTATGCTCCAATGACTAGTCTTTTTCATCCATATGATGCATGAAGGCATCACAACCATCATGTGTAGCCAATGGCACACCAGCCAAACCATGTTGCATCCCTTTTGGTGCATAATCTTCATCTATATGTGCATTCTCCTTTAGATCCACTTCCCATCGTGTCGTTGGTCCCATCCGATACTCTGGCATCATTCTATGCGCAAAACGTAGGGCAGTGTGCACTGCATCTAGCTTCTCTCCTCTCCTAGAGGTATGTATATTCATCTTGATATAGTGAATGAAGTTATATGTGGACCATTTCCTCTCAGCAATATAAGAACTGGAAAGTTGTGAGAATAGGCCAGTAGCAAGATGTTTGATCTCAATAGCATCATCCCCATAACATTTAAAAAAAATTAATCAACATTTATTTTTATTGAAAAATAAGGAAATCGTGGGATGGATTCTAAGTGCTCCCCCGTGTGGGGGGGATTTTGGGTGTCTCTCCATATTCTAGGAATCCCCCCACAAGAGGGGTATTTTGGGTGTCTCCAAGGGGGGGCGGGGACACATTTCCTCACTAGGGAAACATTTTCCCACGTGTTTACCTCGAAAGGGGGGCGTGGGTAAATGTTTCCCCTAGAGTTTCCCAGTCCCAAAATCTTTGGGGAGCCAAGGGGTGTGTTCCCAACCTTAGGGGACACGTCCCCATGCAACACAACTTTCAAGCATGACCATGGTAGTACCTACATACGAATTGGTTGAAAGAAGACTAAGTTTATGAGTAAATACCAGGGAACGCTCTAGGTTAGTGATGCATTTTCTTGGTCAAAGAACACACCTGCTCAACTATGATTGTTTTCTTTTTTAGTTGTTATTTTTATGGTGAGATAGACTTCCTCATTACAATGACAACTGAAAAAATATATCATGATAATTTTTATAGAACCCTAGTGGTTAATGATATATGAAATTCTTATGAAAACATTTAATCATTTGAAGAAGTTGCTTCCTAATGGTAGCAAAATTTAAAGAGGCTCAAAGTAATGAAATGATTGGGAAAAAGGTCTACAAATTTAGGCCAAAATGCATATTAATAAGAAAAAAAGACGAGATAATACTCACTACAGCAATGACATTTTTGGGATGCTTGGTTATTGTTGAATTTTTACCTAAGAAGTTTTTGTTCACTCATGTCTTTGGGTGGACAAGAACACTTTAATAAGTGGTCCCTAGCCTAATTAAAAAGGTGAGAATGACTTTTTTTTAAAGTGACTATTTTAATATGAGTTTGATTTTATATTTTAAAAGTGACTTTATGAGTATTAATGTGGGTGTGCATTAATAAATTATCATTTTAATAATTAAAAATGATTTTTAATGAGGAAATGAGATGGGCCCTAGATCTCATTTAGTTGGCTTTCAATCTAAGCCATTGATCTCAAAGTAGAAGTTACTCAAACAAAAATGGCTTGGGAAAGGCAAAGGGAGATCATTGTTCACTTTCACAAAAGAGAATTTTGAGAGAGGAGGAGCACGAAAAATTACAGAGAGTAACCCTTGCAAAAATTTCCAAATTCAGGAAGAGGAGAAGGGCACAAATTTTGAGGAGATTGTATTAGATTATTGGCACAAATATCGAGGTGATCGTACAACATTTATTGCAGCAACCGTACAACATTAAATGTAGGTCATAATGTCCGTACAGGTACAGATTTTGAGGCAGTCGTGCAACACGAATTTCAAGGTGACTGTACAGCAGGAAAATCAAGGTATGTACAGCATTAATTGCAGTCCATAAAACAGGAAGAAAAGGCATAGAAATTGAGGTTCGTATAGTCAAACATCTGGCGTCATACAACACGAAGTTTGATGCATCTGTACATCAGGTTTTGTCAGTGATTGGCACAGATTTCGAAAAGGGAGATAAGTACTGTTGTTTCATTGTTTAAAGTTTGCTTAAAGAAAAAAAATCTCTCTCTGAAGTACAGGTTTTCCCTTCAGGGTTTTTTCTTGGGTCAATTTGACCAAAAATCAGAGCATTTAATTTTCATGTGTGTGGCTGAGTTTTAAATTTCGGAGTAAGAGTTTTGGGCTTATATAATTTTCAGAGTTCAAAAGAAGAAAATAAATCTCAAGTGTTCTATGTTTGTCAGTTAAATTTTTAATTTTTCAATGTACATGCATGATGGGGTTTGGGCATTAAACCATATGGAGAACTGAAACTGAAACCGGGGTTGGGTTCTTGAAAATTTTCATGGTATCAGAGCATGATAGAAGGCTGAAAATTACACATAAATAAATTTCAGACTTTGAGAAATAAGAGGAAGGATAGGTTAGATGGGGTTGTAAATTTTAGTTCATGGAAGGATAGAATAATGTTGATTTTATAGGATATTGAACTATGGGATTTAGTGAACAACACTACAGCCAACCCAGTGACCGTTCTCGCAGCTGCAACAACTAAACTCGCATTTGACAAGAGGGATATAAAAGCCAAAAGAATCATTCTTGGTGGAATAAAAGATCATGTGATTCCACACATATCATGTAAAGATTATACACAACAGGTGTCGATCGTTTTAACTAACATTTGCCAAAGTTCCAATGAAAATAGGAAAATGGTATTAAGGGAGAAGTTAAAGAGCATTTGCATGAACAAGGGTGAGAATATGGCTACTTACCTCGCCAGGATTACACAGGTTGAGCTTGGAGCTATTGGGAAGGTGATAGAGAGTGTCGAGTTGTTGCTTATAGCCTTGAATGGTGTGACAAAGCCATGGGCTATATTTGTGGAGTCAGTGGTTGCTTGTGAGCACATGCCTTCATGGGATCATTTGGGATGATTTCATACAAGAGGATACTTGTAAGGGATATGTAGAGGGCAGTACATCTCACAACAAGGATGATGAGGAGAATGTGGCATTAGAAGAAAATGGGAAAAATAAAAAGTTCAAGAAATGTTCCAACGGTGGAACCAGGCAGCGGGATGGAGAGAAGGACATGAGAAAACTGAAATGTTTTACTTGTCAAAACTTTGGGCATTATGCAAGACAATTCCCAAATAAGAAGAAAAAACATCAGACAACAACTTCAGCAGAGATTGATGAGTATGCTACTAGATTTGAGAGTTTTCTCTCTTTGTTGGTGTTTGTGTAGAGAGAGCATCATTCATCACTAGCATTTATTTTGAGGATCACATGGAACATTCCATGATCGTTGGGAATTCACTGATTGCTTCCACTACTTCCTCCACTTGGTACATTGATAGTGGAGCTTCGAGTCACATGACAGGTGATAAAAAATTGTTAACCGAGATTTCAGAGACAGACTTGGAGTTGGAGGTTGTATTGGGCGATGATACAATGGTGAGAGCAGTTGGGTGTGGGATAGTCCACTTTGACAAGGAGCCCATGGGGCCCATGGTAATGAGGGATGTCTTGTATGTCCCTAGGTTGAAGAAGAACCTTGTGTCAGTTTCCACGATTGAGGACACAGGCCTTGGGGTATATGTCCTAAATGGGAAAGTTGACATCTTTCCCAAAGCAGAGGGTTAATTTGCTTCATATGCAATTGGAGTCAGATGTGGTAAATTGTACAAGCTTCTCTTCCAGCCACATTGTGCACTGGCACACACTTAGAGTAGCAATGAGTTGTGTGAGTTATGGAAAAGGAGGATCGACCACCTTCATCATTCAACTTTGAGGATGTTGAGAGACATGACCACATGTTTGTCAGATTCCAATATAGAGCAAAGTGGTGTATGCAGAGGGTGTGCTTTGGGAATGTACACCAATACTGCTTTTCGAAGCAATGATAGCAGATCAGAGGGAGAGTTGGAGTTGATTCATTCAGACTTAGGTGGTCCCATGTCTTCTGCCTCGTTGACAGGTTTTGAGTATTACATTACTTTCATCGATGACTTTTCCAGGAAGACCTGGATCTACTTTCTGAGAAGCAAGAAGTCAAAGGAGGTCTTGCTTCGCTTCCAAGAGTTCAAAGCTCTTGTAGAGAACTAGACAAGAAAGAAGATCAAGGTACTTCGATCGAATAATGGGGCTGAGTATACTTCCCATGCTTTCGATGAGTTTTGTAGACAGGAGGATATCAAGAGGCACTTGATTGTTCCTTACTCTCCACAAAAGAATGGAGTGGATGAAACAAAGAACTGTGTGATAGTGGGTGCATCTAGATCCATGTTGCATGATCAAAGTCTTCCTTTATTTCTATGGGCAGAAGCTTGTAGTACAGTTGTATTCATGCAAAACAGGAGTCTGCAATGTGCCTTGGGGTGTAAAACTCTCGAGGATATGTTCACCGCGAAGAAGCCTGAGATAGGCCACTTTTGCATTTTTGGATTCCTTACATACTCACATGTCCCTTCTAAGACGAGGACAAAATTGGAGGGGCATTTTTGTTGGATATGATGAGGTCTTGAAGGCTTATCGCATATACCTTCCTACACAGAGGAAAACTGTAGTGGGGAGGGAGGTGAGATTTGAGGAGGAACGAGCCTTCAGGAGATCTCGAGATTCTTAGATAAAGGAGTAGCAGGTTACTCCACAAGTGATAGCATTTCAGAGTTCAGCAAGTGAGGGCACAGGGTCACAAGTCTCAAGGGTGACTAAGTCACAGATTGTAGGTTCATTGGTTTCAAGGACTCAATCTACAGGGACTTCTGGTACAGGGACAAGTTCACGGGTCACAGGTTCACAAGTTACACCTTCATGTGATTCAGGTACACATGCTTCAGGTTCAAGTTCACCAGGGACAAGATCTCAGACCTTAGGTACTTCTTTAGGGAGACAATTGTTTGATGAGGATGTAGAGGAGGGTTAGCCACAGGATGGTACTTCCAGGAAGAGAAAGACAAGTTGGCTTAGGGAGCTAGTGAAGGAAGCAGAGGAGTCTGTGGCGCCACCCAAGAGGGAGGTCAGAGAGAGAAAGGAAACTGATAGATTTTCCAGCTACATGGCACAGGTGACAAGCTTGCGTGAGTCCGAGCCTACTACTTATGAGGATGCTTTCGTACATCAGGTTTGGAGAGATGCCACAATGGAAGAGTACAATTCCACCATGAACAATGGTGTATGGGAGGTGATTCCAAGACCAGAGGGGAAGGAAATTGTAACTTCCAAGTGGCTCTATAAAACCAAGCATCTTGCAGATGGCAACATCAAGAAGTACAAAGCTCGTTTTGTAGCACGAGGGTTCTCACAGATAAAGGGAGTTGATTATGATGAGAGCTTTGCGTCGGTTTCTAGATTTTCTTCGATCATAGCAGTGATCTCAATTGTGGCAAAGATGGGTTGAGGATCCATCAGATGGATCTGAAGACCACTTTCCTCAATCGTCTTCTACGGGAGGAGGTATATCTAGAGAAGCCACATGGATTTGAGATTTATGAGAGAGATTCTCATGTTTGCAGGCTGAAAAAGGCCTTGTATGGTCAGAAGCAAACCCCTCATGCTTGGTACTCAAGGATTGATTCTTATTTGCTTTGCATTTTCGAATGAGTGAGGTGGATCCCAGCCTTTACTACATTGTGGTTGGAGGTTTTTCGCTCATTCTTATGTTGTATGTTGATGACTTGTTCATTACAGGAGGCGAGCACCCGATTGATGCCTGCAAGAAAGATCTTGCTTCGTATTTTGAGATGACCGACCTTGGGTTGATGCACTATTATTTAGGCATGGAGGTGTGGCAAGAGGATGGACATGTTTTCCTTGGGCAAGGAAAATATGTTGCAGATGTTCTAAGGAGATTTCGGATGGAGGACTACAGACCCATGTCCACACCCATGATCACCAATTGGAAGAAGCTTCATGCTTTTGAGGGAGAGTTGGTGGATCATACTTTGCTTCGTCATCTTATTGGTTCATTGATGTATTTAGTCAACACCATACCAAATATGAGTTTTACGGTGAACACTCTCAGTCAGTTCATGGTGGAGCCCAGTAGAGTACATTAGACAGCCGCAAAACATATTTTGAGATATCTTGTTGGTACTGTAAACTATGGTCCATACTACAGGAGGCCAAGTGGAGTGGACTTGGTTGGCTTCACGTATTCAGATTAGGCAGGCAATGCTTAGACTGGAAGAGCACTTCTGGTTGTTATTTCAAGTTGGGCTCGACAGTTGTGTCATGGTTCAGACGGAAGCCAACGTTCGTTGCTTTGAGTTTTGCAGAGGCTGAGTACATGGCAGCCATTCAGGCTAGTTGTAAAGCATTTTGCCTCTGCAAGTTCATGGTTGACTTATTTGGTCAGGAGTTGAGGCCTACTAGCATTCACTGTGACAATCGGAGTTGCACCAAGTTCTCTAAGAATCCAGTGTTTCATAACGGGTCAAAGCATATTGAGATCAGATACCACTTCATCAAAGATTATGTCCAACGAGGAGCTATAGAGTTACAATACATTTCTACATATGAGCAGGTAACATATATTCTCACAAAGTCTTTGGGAGAGGAAAGCACATACATTTCAGAGACAATATGGGAGTAGTGAAAAACACCTTCCTCGGTAAGAGGGATTGTTGAATTTTTACCTAGGAAGTGTTTGTTCACTCATGCCTTGGGGTGGACAAGAACACTTTAATAAGTGGTCCCTAGCCTACTTCAACAGGTGAGAATGACGTTTTTATAAAGTTTGAGTTTATATTTTAAAAGTGACTTTATGAGTATTAATGTCGGTGTGCATTAAATTCTCATTTTAATAATTAAAAGTGATTTTTAATGAAGAAATGAGATGGGCCCTAGATCTCATTTAGTTAACTTTTAATCTAAGCCATTGATCTCAAAGCGGAAGTTACTCAAACAAAAAGGGCTTGGGAAAGGCAAAGAGAGATCATTGTTCACTTCACAATAGAATTTTAAGAGAGGAGGAGCATGAGAAGTTTCAGAGAGTAAACCCTTGCAAAAATTTCCAAATTCGGGAAGAGGAGAAAGGCACAAATTTCGAGTAGATTGTACCAATTGATTGGCACAAATCTTGAGGTGATCATACAACATTTATTGCAATGATCGTACAACATTAAATGCACGTTGTATTGTCCATACAAGAACAAATTTCAAGGCAATCATACCTCACGAATTTCAAGGTGAGAAGGCACGAATTCCGAGGTGATTGGACAACACAAAAACCGAGGTTTATGCAGCATTAATTGTAGACCGTAAAGCATGCACAAAAGGCACAAAAATCAAGGTCCATACAGTCGCGTGTGTGGGGCCATACAACATGAATTTTGAGGCATCTGTATATCATATTTTATCAGTGATTGGCACAAATTTTGAGAAGGGGGATAAGTACTATTGTTTCATTTTGTAAATTGTGCCTAAAGAAATCAAATCTCTCTTTGAAGTACAGGTTTTCCCTTTGAGGTTTTTTCTTGGGTCAATTTGACCAAAAATATGAGCATTAATTTTCATGTGTGTGGTTGAGTTTTAAATTTATGAGTAGGAGTTTAGGGCCGATATAATTTTCTCAGTTTAAAAGAAGAAAAGAAATATCATGTGTTTCATGTTTTTCATGTTTTTCAGTTAAATTTTTAATTTTTCAATGTACATGCGCGATGGGGTTTGGGCATTAAACCATATGCATAACTGAAACTGAAACCTGGGTTGGGGTTCTTGAAAATTTCTCGTTATGTGGTGCTCAAATACGCTCTCTATGACCATTTGAGAAACAAAAGCAATGCCTTTTGAACATGTGATATGAGCAATGTGAATTCATGCCTTTCGAACATGTGATGTGAGCAATGTGAATTCATGCCTTTTGTTTCTATTGAGAGTGCTCTAATTGATCGATATGTTAGTGGATGGAATTATACTCTTCTCAGAAAGATTATATCTACAAAGGTTGTAGATATATCATTGTAGGTTGTAATAAAGGTTGTGAGAGATATATCATTATGTAGACTTCGATCCACTCCTACTTATGTTTTAAAATATAAAATTTGTTGTTTGCGGTTGAGCAACTTGAACCATAAAGCACTTACCCTAATTTTCGATAAAGTTCCATTCCTAGTTGGATTGTTGGCATGAGATTAGCCCTAACCCACCAAGCAAAATAGATCATGCAAATAAAATGGTAAAACCAACCACAACAATGTACCAAACTCCTAAAACATTTTGTATTTCTAAATTACACAATCATCCTAATAGAATAATTACATTACTTTTCCAACAAAAGAATTCAAAAGTGAACTAATCAAATAATAAAACATTTTCATGTTAAATTTTAACATAGGGCATTTCTTACTTACCATGTCCTTTGCACAATCATATTTCTTACTTACTATTTCCTTTACACAATCATGAACAATTACTTGTTTTAAAAATTCGTTGATAGTTTTCCACCCAAATAGGTAGTTGTTGATAGTTTGCCATCGAAATAGGTATATTGTCAAAGTATAGTTTGCCACAAAATAGGTAATATTGTCAAAGTATAGTTTGCCACCAAAATAGGTATATTGTCGAAGTATAGTTTGCCATCAAAATAGGTATGTTGTGAAAGTAGATTACTAACAATAACTTTGACGAAAATTGTGGCTTTAGGTATATTGTGAATGTAAATTAGTAACAATATCTTTGACAAGAATTGCAGCTTTCAATATATATATTAGTAAGATTCATGACTTTTATAATTGTTACTATTACTTATGTGTTTGCAACCTTTTTAAAAGGATGGCCTCAATATCTTTTGAATAAAGAGGTGGGCACAAAATCCTAATATTTAAATGTGTAAGGGAGTTACACATTGCTTTCAATAAAAGATCAAATTATAAAAAGAACCCCTACACATCGCCTTCAATAAATTTACAAAAACAAAAAAAAAAACTTGTATTTCATATAATGATATTGTTGGTTTAAATATCGAACGCACAGATGTAGGAGGGTAGGTGAGAGAGAGAGAGAGAGAGAGAGAGAGAGAGAGAGAGAGAGAGAGATCTACCCATCCAACAAACACCGACATTTGATTATCAATGTAAAACTATTAATGTTTCGATACTTTCGTAACAAGATTCTCATAATGTTCTTTGAAGAGTTGGGCACCAAATTTCAATGTGTTGACATTTAAGGAAGTTATGAAACAATTTCAAAATGGGAAAACCATAAAAATTTAGCTATAATGGTTTACAGTGGTTTAAACAAAGTAGGTCAAACGAACACACAAGCAGGTTTAACTCAAGGATGGGCAATTTATAACTTCTGATTTTTATTTTTGTAATAGTTTGTCATGGAAAGAAGCAATGGATTAATGGAGGTGATATAAAATTAGAATGTGTGGGAGATTTACATAGTTCTAAGAAAGAAAAGTAGCTCAGGTTTAAATCATGAAGGTCAATGAAGGCTCCAACCTATCCAAAGAGAACCAAAAATAATTTATTGAATGCAATAGCAATAATAATAGCTTGAGGGTTTTCTTGTGCATCATTTTGAGTCAATAAGTAAACGTTGATGTTGTTATGTTAATCGAGGATTTATCAATGTAAATTTAATAGTTATCCTTTTATCTCCTTGCTTTTTATTTATTTAATTTACGGATGTAAATTTGATTTACTTGTGGAATACTAATATGGATGAGATTTGTGTCACGAGTTTGGGTGTGTTGTATTTTGATGTTGCAATGTCCACTTTATGTTGCGTACATTTGATGTTTCAATTCTTTTGTGTTGCGTACATTCGATGTTTCAAATCTTTTCAATGCTTCTACTAAAATGAATGAATGAATTTGCTTTGCTTTATAACCTTTCCAAGTAACATCTCCCTTTCACTTCCCTTTTCCCTCCATGCTTTCATGTGTTGCTTATCTAGTTTACATTCTTGGTTTTTCTAGCTTAGGGTTATCCATAATGGAATGGGCTAAAAAAAAATTCCACATACAAGCACTCACTACACTTGGTTCCACATTGTCAATCTCTCTTAGTGTTGTATGTTTAACTTTGTGTTGCCTTCATCTTTTCTTTGTTACCCCATCTTTTTTTCTCTTAATCTTGCATCCTTTTGTCCTCCAGAATGATTCAATAAAATGCTTCATTTTACTATTTAACAAAATGACAAATTTTTATAAATTTATACATATAAATTTAGCTAGCAAATAATGTTGTAATATTACTTGTGTTAACAATGAAATCTTTCATTTGAAGTTGCCACTCAAAATTTATATATAAGAAGTTGCCTAAAAACAAATTGTCATATGTAAGAGCAATAACAATATGACTATAACATATTTCGAATCCTTAATGTTATTAAATTCCTAAAATTTAAATAAGAACTTTCAAACATTATATAATACAATAAATTGACTCTAAATTTCATACCACATTATTAAAATTGCATTTAGTGATTATTTCAAGATTGGATATCTCTCATTATTATAAAAATTTCTTTAGTCGAGTGGATTATTCACCAACAATTACCCATTAATAATGCTTACTCATTAAATATTGCTAACATTTGAATATTATATCTAAAATAAAAACAATTACTCATTAACAATGCTTACTCATTAAATATTGTTAAGATTTGAATATTATATCTAAAATAAAAACAGTTACATTATCATAATAGAGATAAGTTACATTTTTTACTATGACTATTGTATGGAGAATCTCTAATAATATATAAAGTGGTGTATGCAAAGAGTGTGCTTTGGGAAAGTACACGAATACTACTTTTCGAAGCAGTGATAGCAGATCAGAGGGAGAGTTGGAGTTGATTCATTCAGACTTAGGTGGTCCCATGTTTTCTGCCTCACTGACAGGTTTTGAGTATTACATTACTTTCATCGATGACTTTTCCAGGAAGACCTGGATCTACTTTCTGAGAAGCAAGAAGTCAAAGGAGGTCTTGCTTCGCTTCCAAGAGTTCAAAGCTCTTGTAGAGAACTAGACAAGAAAGAAGATCAAGGTACTTCGATCAAATAATGGGGGTGAGTATACTTCCCATGCTTTAGATGAGTTTTGTAGACAGGAGGATATCAAGAGGCACTTGATTGTTCCTTACACTCCACAAAAGAATGGAGTGGATGAAACAAAGAACTGTGTGATAGTGGGTGCATCTAGATCCATGTTGCATGATCAAAGTCTTCCTTTATTTCTATGGGCAGAAGCCTATAGTACAGTTGTATTCGTGCAAAACAGGAGTCTGCAATGTGCCTTGGGTTGT
Organism: Pseudotsuga menziesii; assembly: GCA_001517045.1. NCBI lineage: Eukaryota > Viridiplantae > Streptophyta > Pinopsida > Pinales > Pinaceae > Pseudotsuga > Pseudotsuga menziesii. Next base: position 186,100 of record LPNX010775882.1, read on the forward strand.
AAAACTCTCGAGAATATGTTCACCGCGAAGAAGCCTGAGATAGGCCACTTTTGCATTTTCGGATTCCTTACATACTCACCTGTCCCTTCTAAGAAGAGGACAAAATTGGAGGGGTATTTTTGTTGGATATGATGAGGTCTTGAAGGCTTATCGCATATACCTTCCTACACAGAGGAAAATTGTAGTGGGGAGGGAGGTGAGATTTGAGGAGGAATGAGCCTTCAGGAGATCTCGAGATTCTTAGATAAAGGAGTAGCAGATTACTCCACAAGTGATAACATCTCAAAGTTCAGCAAGTGAGGGCACAGGGTCACAAATCTCAAGGGTGACTAAGTCACAGATTGCAGGTTCATTGGTTTCAAGGACTCAATCTACAGGGACAAGTTCACGGGTCACGGGTTCACAAGTTACACCTTCATGTGATTCGGGTACACATGCTTCAGGTTCAAGTTCACCAGGGACAAGATCTCAGACCTTAGGTACTTCTTCAAGGAGACAATTGTTTGATGAGGATGTAGAGGAGGGTTAGCCACAGGATGGTACTTCCAGGAAGAGAAAGACAAGTTGGCTTAGGGAGCTAGTGAAGGAAGCAGAGGAGTCTGTGGTGCCACCCAAGAGGGAGGTCAGAGAGAGAAAGGAACCTGATAGATTTTACAGCTACATGGCACAGGTGACTGGCTTGCGTGAGCCCGAGCCTACTACTTATAAGGGTGCTTTCGTACATCAAGTTTGGAGAGATGCCACAATGAAAGAGTATAATTCCACCATGAAGAATGGTGTATGGGAGGTGATTCCAAGACCAAAGGGGAAGGAAATTGTGACTTCCGAGTCGCTCCATCAAACCAAGCATGTTGCAGATGGCAACATTGAGAAGTACAAAGCTCGTTTTGTAGCACAAGGGTTCTCACAGATAAACGGAGTTGATTATGATGAGAGCTTTGCGTCGGTTTCTAGATTTTCTTCGATCATAGCAATGATCTCAATTGTGGCAAAGATGGGTTGAGGATCCATCAGATGGATCTAAAGACCGCTTTCCTCAATCGTCTTCTACGAGAGGAGGTATATCTAGAGAAGCCACATGGATTTGAGATTTATGAGAGAGATTCTCATGTTTACAGGCTGAAAAAAGGCTTTGTATGGTCTGAAGCAAACCCCTCATGCTTGGTACTCAAGGATTGATTCTTATTTGCTTTTGGTTGGGTTTCGAAAGAGTGAGGTGGATCCCAACCTTTACTACATTATGGTTGGAGGTGATTCGCTCATTCTTATGTTGTATGTTGATGACTTGTTCATTACAGGAGGCGAGCACCCGATTGATGCATGCAAGAAAGATCTTGCTTCGGATTTTGAGATGACCGAGCTTGGGTTGATGCACTATTATTTCGGCATGGAGGTGTGGCAAGAGGATGGACATGTTTTCCTTGGGCAAGGAAAATCTGTTCCAGATGTTTTGAGGAGATTTCGGATGGAGGACTGCAGACCCATGTCCACACCCATGATCACCAATTGGAAGAAGTTTCACGCTTCTGAGGGAGAGTTGGTGGATCGTACTTTGCTTCGTCATCTTATTGGTTCATTCATGTATTCAGTCAACACCAGACCAAATATTAGTTTTACGGTGAACACTCTCAGTCAGTTCATGGTGGAGCCCAGTAGAGTACATTAGACGATTGCAAAACATATTTTGAGATATCTTGTTGGTACTGTAAACTATGGTCCGGACTACAGGAGGCCAGGTGGAGTGGACTTGGTCGACTTCACGTATTTAGATTGGGCAGGCATTGCTTTGGACTGGAAGAGCACTTTTGGTTGTTATTTCAAGTTGGGCTCGACAGTTGTGTCATGGTTCAGACGGAAGCCAATGTCCGTTGCTTTGAGTTTTGCAGAGGCTGAGTAGATGGCAGCCATTCAGGCTAGTGTGAAGCATTGTGGCTTTGCAAGTTCTTGGTTGACTTATTTGGTCAGGAGTTGACACCTACTAGCATTCACTGTGACAATCGGAGTTGCATCAAGCTCTCTAAGAATGCAGTGTTTCATAATAGGTCAAAGCATATTGAGATTAGATACCACTTCATCAAAGATTATGTCCAACAAGGAGCTATGGAGTTACAATACATTTCTACATATGAGCAGGTAACATATATTCTCACAAAGTCTTTGGGAGAGGAAAGCACATACATTTCAGAGACAATATGGGAGTAGTGAAAAACACCTTCCTCGGTAAGAGGGATTGTTGAATTTTTACCTAGAAAGTGTTTGTTCACTCATGCCTTGGGGTGGACAAGAACACTTTAATAAGTGGTCCCTAGCCTACTTCAAAAGGTGAGAGTGACTTTTTTATAAAGTCACCTTTCTAGTGTGAGTTTGAGTTTATATTTTAAAAGTGACTTTATGAGTATTAATGACAATGTGCATTAAATTCTCATTTTAATAATTAAAAGTGATTTTTAATGAAAAAATGAGATGGGCCCTAGATCTCATTTAGTTAACTTTTAATCTAAGTCATTGATCTCAAAGCGAAAGTTACTCAAACAAAAACGGCTTGGCAAAGGCAAAGAGAGATCATTGTTCACTTTCACAACAAAATTTTAAGAGAGGAGGAGCCTGAGAAGTTTCAGAGAGTAAACCCTTGCAAAAATTTCCAAATTCGGGAAGAGGAGAAAGGCACAAATTTTGAGAAGATTGTACCAACTGATTGGCACAAATCTGGAGGTGTTCATACAACAATTATTGCAATCATCATACAACATTAAATGCAAGTTGTAGTCCATACAAGAACAAATTTCAAGGCAGTCATACATCACGAATTTCAAGGTGAGAAGGAACAAATTTCGAGGTGACTGGACAACAAAAAAACCGAGGTTTATACAACATTAATTGCAGACCGTAAAGCATGCACAAAAGGCACAAAAATCAAGGTCCATCCAGTCGTGTGTGTGGGGCCATACAATATGAATTTTGAGGCATCCATATATCATATTTTATCAGTGATTGGCACAAATTTCGAGAAGGGAGATAATTACTGTTATTTCATTTTGTAAATTGTGCCTAAAGAAATCAAATCTCTCTCTGAAGTACGGGTTTTCACTTTGAGGTTTTTTCTTGGGTCAAATTGACCAAAAATATGAGCATTAATTTTCATGTGTGGTTGAGTTTTAAATCTATGAGTAGGAGTTTAGGGCCGATATAATTTTCACAGTTCAAAGGAAGAAAAGAAATCTCATGTGTTTCATGTTTTTCAGTTAAATTTTTAATTTTTCAATGTACATGCCCGATGGGGTTTGGGCATTAAACCATATGCATAACTGAAACTGAAACCTGGGTTGGGGTTCTTGAAAATTTCTCGTTATGTGGTGCTCAAATACGCTCTCTATGACCATTTGACAAACAAAAGCAATGCCTTTTGAACATGTGATGTGAGAAATGTGAATTCATGCCTTTTGAACATGTGATGTGAGCAATGTGAATTCATGCCTTTTGTTTCTATTAAGAGTGCTCTAATTGATCGATATGTTAGTGGATGGAATTATACTCTTCTCAGAAAGATTATATCTACAAAGGTTGTAGATATATCATTGTAGGTTGTAATAAAGGTTGTGAGAGATATATCATTATGTAAACTTCGATCCACTCCTACTCATGTTGTAAAATATAAAATTTGTTGTTTGCGGTTGAGCAACTTGAACCATAAAGCACTTACCCTAATTTTCGATAAAGTTCCATTCCTAGTTGGATTGTTGGCATGAGATTAGCCCTAACCCACCAAGCAAAATAGATAACACAAATAAAATGGTAAAACCAACCACAACAATGTACCAAACTCCTAAAACATTTTGTATTTCTAAATTACACAATCATCCTAATAGAATAATTACATTACTTTTCCAACAAAAGAATTCAAAAGTTAACTAATCAAATAATAAAACCTTCTCATGTTAAATTTTAACATAGGACATTTCTTACTTACCATGTCCTTTGGACAATCATATTTCTTACTTACTATTTCCTTTACACAATCATGAACAATTACTTGTTTTAAAAGGTCGTTGATAGTTTTCCACCCAGTTAGGTAGTCGTTGATAGTTTGCCACCGAAATAGATATATTGTCAAAGTATAGTTTGCCACCAAAATAGGTAATATTATCAAAGTATAGTTTGCCACCAAAATAGGTATATTGTCAAAGTATAGTTTGCCTTCAAAATAGGTATGTTGTGAAAGTAGATTACTAAAAATGAAAATTGTGGCTTTAGGTATATTGTGAAAGTAAATTAGTAACAATATCTTTGACGAGAATTGCAGCTTTCAATATATATATTAGTAAGATTCATGACTTTTATAATTGTTACTATTACTTATGTGTTGGCAACCTTTTTAAAAGGATGGCCTCAATATCTTTTGAATAAAGAGGTGGGCACAAAATCCTAATATTTAAATGTGTAAGGGAGTTACACATTGCTTTCAATTAAAGATCAAATCATAAAAAGAACCCCTACACATCGCTTTCAATAAATTAAAAAAACAAAAAAAAAACTTGTATTTCATATAATGATATTTTTGGTTTAAATATCGAACGCACAGATGTAGGAGGGTAGGTTCTCGAGAGAGAGAGATCTACCCATCCAACAAACATAAACATTTGATTATCAATGTAAAACTATTAACGTTCCGATACTTTCGTAACAAGATTCTCATAATGTTCTTTGAAGAGGTGGGCACCAAATTTCAATGTGTTGACATTTAAGGAAGTTACGAAACAATTTCAAAATGGGAAAACCATAAAAATTTAGCTATAATGGTTTACAGTGGTTTAAACAAAGTAGGTCAAATGAACACACAAGCGGTTTTAACTCAAGGATGGGCAATTTATAACTTTTGATTTTTATTTTTGTAATAGTTTGTCATGGAAACAAGCAATGGATTAATGGAGATGATATAAAATTAGAATCTGTGGGAGATTTACATAGTTCTAAGAAAGAAAAGTAGCTCATGTTTAAATCAGGAAGGTCAATGAAGGCTCCAACCTATCGAAAAAGAACAAAAAATAATTTATTGAATGCAATAGCAATAACAATAGCTTGAGGGTTTTCTTGTGCATCATTTTGAGTCAATAAGTAAACGTTGATGTTGTTATGTTAATCGAGGATTTATCAATGTAAATTTTAAAGTTATCCTTTTATCTCCTTGCTTTTTATTTATTTAATTTACGGATGTAAATTTGATTTACTTGTGGAATACTAATGTGGATGAGATTTGTGTCACGAGTGTGGGTGTGTTATATTTTGATGTTGCAATGTCCACTTTGTGTTGCGTACATTCATAACCTTTCCAAGTAACATCTCGCTTTCACTTACCTTTTCCCTCCATGCTTTCATGTGTTGCTTATCTAGTTTACATTCTTGGTTTGTCTAGCTTAGGGTTATCCATAATGGAATGGGCTAAAAAAAAATTCCACATACAAGCACTCACTACACTTGGTTCCACATTGTCGGTCTCTGTTAGTGTTGTATGTTTATCTTTGTGTTGCCTTCATCTTTTCTTTCTTACCCCATCTTTTTTTCTCTTAATCTTGCATCCTTTTGTCCTCCAGAATGATTCAATAAAATGCTTCATTTTACTATTTAATAAAATGACAAATTTATATAAATTTGTACATATAAATTTAGCTAGCAAATAATGTTGTAATATTACTTGTGTTAACAATGAAATCTTTCATTTGAAGTTGCCACTCAAAATTTATATATAAGAAGTTGCCTAAAAACAATCATCATATGTAAGAGCAATAACAATATGACTATAACATATTTAGAATCCTTAATGTTATTAAATTCCTAAAATTTAAATAAGAACTTTCAAGCATTATATAATACAATAAATTGAATCTAAATATCATACCACATTATTAAACATGCATTTAGTGATTATTTCAAGATTGGATATCTCTCTCATTACTATAAAAATTTCTTTAGTCAAGTAGATTACTCACCAACAATTACCCATTAACAATGCTTACTCATTAAATAAAGCTAAGATTTGAATATTATATCTAAAATAAAAACAATTACTCATTAAATATTGTTAAGATCTGAATATTATATCTAAAATAAAAACAGTTACATTATCATAATAGAGATAAGTTACATTTTTTACTATGACTATTGTATGGAGAATCTCTAATTATATAAAAAATCTCTAATTTAAAACATATTGATTAAAAGAAAGTTAGTTTTCTGTCTTTTCAATACTATTTTAAATAATATTGATTATTTATTTTATTCACTTTTTACTTCTCTTTAAAAAATAATCATTTTTAAATATATATATTCACATTATTTACTGTTCTGAAAATAGAATTATTATTTTAATAAAAATAATATGTTTTGATTTTCTATGATCTTCTAATAAAAATGGTAGTTATTTATTTTAATATTAAAAACAAAGAATTAAAAATAACTAATATAATAAGCAATTTAATATATTTATAATAATAATAATAAAATTATGAATAATAAACTTGTCTAGGTTCTCTACCGATGTTTAAAAATATATATAACGTGAGATTTTTGTGCCTAGGTTTTGATTCGTGTATTTACAAAGTATTTTTTCTTTATATTTTAATATTAAAAACAAAGGATTAAAAAAAACTAATATAATACGCAATTTAATATATTTATAATAATAATAATAAATTATGAATAATAAACTTATGTCTTGGTTCTCTACCGATGTTTAAAAATATATATATAATGTGAGATTTTTGTGCCTAGATTTTGATTCGTGTATTTACAAAGTATTTTTTTTTTCATGGCTGGATTTTCAAGTAGTTGAAAGTTAGTAAATATTGATCTTCTAACCTTAATAAATGGTTTATTTAATAAACATATATAAAAACAACCACAGAAAAATAAAAATAAAAGTTTCTATATAAACAAAATCAAATTTGACTTTCACTCTGAGCTCATATTTAATTAAATGCATTTCATATTTTCATCATACTTTACACAGAGAAACATTATAAATATACTATAAATCGGAAACACAACAGTTTTACAATTACTTTCCGATGAGGAAGCGATGGATAAACTTTTACATCAGACATATCCAAAACACCCATGAGCAATGGATGCTTTTTTTCAATAAGCAAAATATAAAACTGAACCTACATCATAATCGTAAAAGGCTTAATTTGCACCTGCACTAACAGAAAAGCTCCTTGGATCAATAGTGACACTTTTTGTGCAGTTGTCAGTTTTGTATATACCAATCAATCTGTCGGCCAACTCGAACATGTTGTTCCTCAAACTGCATAAGAAGTAGATCTCAGTTAAAAACAGATCTTTTGGCCAGCCTCTAGCAGTCGAGTACATTCGTTGCCACTTGATGAAGGATAAAAAAGAATAACTCACCTTATAATAATGAACTGGGCATCCTTAGTACGATCCTTGATGTAGTGGCCCACTATCGAGACATTCTTAAAATCTGAAATGATATCATTGAAGACCATTAGTTTCATCTATCGATTACTTTAGCAATTGACGGTAACTTTTTAGAGATGATCTTAGTAATATATTTAAATTCATCAGAAAATCACATTTTAAACAACCGTTAATATAATGTTTGAAGTCTCAAATCCAAGAGGGCTACCATACCAATGACTACATGAACAGCTGACAGAATACACTAATAATATATAAATACACCTAAACATCTAACAGAATACACTAATAATATATAAATAGGACCGAAGACTAAAGCATGAAAAAGTAGTTAGCCTGTAACTCACCTAGAGCGGCATCAATTTCATCCATAACGTACAGAGGAGTAGGTTTATAATGATGTAGTGCAAAGACCAGTGCCAATGAGCTTAATGTCTGCAAAAACAAGTAGATACAGAATAAGTTTACAGAAACAAAAGCCCTAAACTCTAGAACTAAATTTAGAAATCTTCTGAACAATTCCTTCCAAATCACTGTCTAGAATTTCGCATCATCTTTTTTATCAGAGAGAGTTTTCTACACTCGATTCAAAGAAGTTACTGGAAGAACTGTTTCATGCCTAAACTTAGTTATTTACACTTGGAGTTACTGAAAACCAGGCATGAGGTGCATTTTTTACTTACTGCATCAATCAGTAATGGAGGTGACTTTATAATGAAAGTATGATTTTTTGAAGGGATAAATAAGTCAAAACTCAAAGACAATATGTCACCTTTTCACCACCAGATAGATTAGCAATATTTTTCCAGCTCTTTTTAGGAGGGCGTACACTGAAGACAACACCTTCAGCAAAGGGATCCAACGAGTCGACAAGCTCCAATTCGGCATCACCCCCCAGAGTGATCATCTGCATATTGTATTCAACCATTAAAAATATTGATATGTAGATTGTTCATAAAATTCAAACATGTCTCTAATGTAACAAAATCAAGGATATCTGACCTGATACATTTCTTTCAACTTCAGTGAAATAGTATTGAAGCCTGCCATGAACTCGTCCAGCCTAATGATTATGCAGGATAAATATTAGACGAATTTATAAATAGTGCCGCTTCGTTTGAATGAGATTATAGCCTATATAAGCATTTATGTCTAACAATTCCATGAAATATTACCAGAGAGCTGGAATACTAAGGTACAAAATCGAAAAAATTGCCAATACGCAACCTTTGACGATCTTCATCATTAGATTAAATTTCAGAAGTTCATCTCATAATATCAACCTGTTCCATCTCATTTTGAAAACGTACTCACCGTTTCTTCCGCAGCTCATCATGTTGTCTCTTCAGATCATCACGTTCTTGAGTTACAGTATTGAGTTCCTGAACACGTTCATTATATAAAGCAGCCTTGTTCCGGTACCTTGCAAATTACAAAAGACGTTCAGTAATGATGATGCACATCACAAAAAAATTAACTTCAAATATTATTCACTTTTAGTGTTAGTCCAAAATAAAAGGTGATAAAAGACTGTACTCTTGGATTGCGTCCAGACTTGGCTTTGACTCCTTAAGTTGAGCTTCAAACAATGCAACTTTTTCCATTGCTGTCTCTAGGCTACAAGGTTCAAGTAATTGTTCATTTCCTAGCGTTGCCTGGAGCAACGCAGGATCAATCCCTTCATTTCGAATTCTGCAAACAGACTAAGTCAAGACAAAGACACAAGAAAAAAAAATACCAAAAAAAGAACTTTTAAACTAACTGCAATTTCAAATATCAGTTGGGTGAAAGGAAATAGGACCCACTGTTCAATATGCTGTGCAAGAGCCTTATGGATTTCTTCTAATTTCTTTGCGTAGCCCTTTGCTTTCATTTCCCAATCCTTAGTGATTTTCTTCATGTCTTCTAATTTGTATTGAGCATCAACCTATCAACGCAAGAAACATCCAAATGTATAGAATATTAAAACGACTTAAATCAACAATGACAAATCAATCCCCATTCAAGGTACGTGAAATATCTCCAAATTAACTAATCATTAAAATGATTTGGACAACATACCTCCCCTGATCGCAGCTCATCCATTGTCTTCTTAAGTTCATTGTACTCGTTCTTAGATTTCTCTAGCTCTTCATTATGCTTGTCTAATACCTGCGGCGTCAAGTGATTCAAACTCCACAAGTGCAAAGTGAACACAACTCGTGTTTGTAAACACAAGACTAAAGGTTTTCCTAAAGATAGTGCAATCTACTTGTAATTCCAAGAAACATAGAAGAATGCACATCTAACTCTGACAATTGAGAAATCAAGGACTTTCATAGAAACTAAACCTCTTGTGTTTTTTTATAATTTTCTTCCACCAAAACTGCTTTTTCTTCAGTCTCTTTGAATTTAGCTGCCTTCTTCTCTTTCTCATCACCAGCTTTCTCCTTTTCTTTTGTTCCCTCCTCAATTGCCTTTTGTAATTTCTGCAGTGTTTTCTTGCCCGTGGTAATCTGAACCTTACGACGATTTATTTCTGTATTTGACTTATCAATATCCTGTTCAATTACAACATGAGTAAAGAAATGACTGGCTAATTACACGAGATATTTAATGCTCAAGCCAAAATATATATCATGTAAAAACAACTAAATAATACAAACCAATACTTACACCCTGTAGTTTTGCTACTTTATCCTTTTGTTTCTTTAATTTTTCTCCTCCTGCGTTCTCTATCTTATTTTGAAGCTCAGCAGCCTAACAAGAATGTGCTTGTGTTAGATTATCTATAAAGAGAGAGAGAAAGAAAGAAACTTCTATACATATATGATGAGCCAAGGAGATTTACAAAAGTATGGATTTGGAAATACAGTCTCTACCTTCTCTTTCAGCTTTTTAGAACCCTTTACAAGATGTGCAAGCTCCTTTTCTTCATTAGAAGTAATTTGATCAAGTTCTTTCAATCTGTCTAGCTCAGTCTTTGATGGCTGTGCTGCAGACTTTAACGAGTCAAGCTGCTTCTCAATGTCTGCATGCCTAGCACTAAATCCTTCTATCTGCAATTAGCAAGTACAATAAAACAACATAAGCATCATGGTAAACAAGTTTTAGTTTCCAATTCCAGTATATGACAAGTACATCTTCAAGCTACTAATAGAGATAAAATAATATTTCTGTTTAGTCCCCAAACCTCCATTCGAGCCTTGGCTATTTCCAACTCCAAATGTGAAATGGCCTTTTCAGCTCCTTGATACTGCTTCACAGCACTACTTATCCTTTGCCGTATGATTTTCAGTTGTTCAACCAAGTTTTCAAGCTCCTTTTCAGCATTTGCAATAGCTTCTCCAGAAACACTACAAGACCGAATGGATGTTCCCATCTTACCACCCTGGGGCTTTCCTCCACCACCACTCATTGTACCAGACTTCTCAAAAACCGCACCATCCAATGTGACCACGCGCCTGAAATCCTTGTCTTGACCATAGGCAATTCTCGTAGCCTAACAAAGCATAGCAAAATGAGAGAATTAATTAGACTATTTTCAAATTTATATCATGTCTGGAATACCCTCAAGATAAAAGGTTTCAGAAATTAGTATAAAGACAACAAGTAATATGGTTAAATGGCCTCCAAATTTGACAAGACAACAATGATGATTTCCTCACTAGAATGAGTGCCATTAAGCACAGTATATCCCTAAAAGCTTATTTTTCCTTTCAAATACAAAATCGTGATACAAGCAAAGATGTCCATGATATGAGAACTCATCAGATAAAAACTTGCAGATGGAAACATTCCAAATAAACAATGTTTGTAGGTAGTACCTGGTTGAGATCTTTTGCTACAACCGTATTTCCCAGTGCAGCAAAGAATGCTAACTTAAGACGCTCTTCCTGAACAGTGATTAAGTCAAATAAGCGTGGAACTCCTTCAGGTGTTTTAACTTTCTCCTTCAATCTCGGTAGATGGTTTTCTTGCTTCTCCTGCATGATCAACACAAAACAGAATCTTAAACTTCTCATAATCCAGCTTTTCAATTAGCAAATTAAAACTAAAAAACTGATATTTAGCCACATCTGAAGCCCACATGTGCCAGATCAACATTCAGCGCACCAGGACAATATTCAAGGCAACATATCACCTTAAAAACTAGTAGGAAAAACAAATTGTAAAGCATTTCTGTAAAATTGATGCACTTGCAATTTCCATAATAATGTTAGTTTTGCAAGATTATAGCAGTATAACTTAATTGCAAATAAACAATACAATCACAAGAAGAAAGACAAAGCACGGAAACAAAGAACAAAAGAATTTATCCCTGTTTCCAAAATTTTGGGGGATCACGTTTCCCACGATTTGGAGTTTACCCATTTCATCCCAACTGCCATGCTTCGTGCAACTTAGGTCCATATCAACATTATTTCAGTTGAGATTTATGGATTCAGACCACATCATTTTAGAGATTTTAACTCTTCAAATAAAAAAATATGGCCATATAGCCTGCGAAATGAGCGTCCTGCTAGACGTTTATATCCCCATGCCTTCATAAAGTTATGAATAGGTATTTGCAGCCTCAGCAGACCATAGTTAGCAAACTGTAAAAAGGAATTTGAAAAATTATTTAAAAATTAAATAAAAGATATAGAGATTATGTTGGGCCCAAGACAGAAGGGCAGAATTCATATAGAATTCTTCCTAAATAAGGGAAAGAAGAGTACAAGGAAGAAGAGGAAGGACCTGCCACATAGGGAGCAGCATCAAAGAAGAAAAGAGAGATGCTGCGACAGAAGAGGGAAGATAAGAAGAAAGGTAAAGGGAAGGCGTGGGACAAGGAACCAATGCCAGTTTTGTAAGCTACGACGAAAGTACAGAGCAAGAGATGTGATGACATGGAAGAATATTCATGGAAGCAAGCGTGCAGTTAAGGTAACGGCCAAAAAGTGATAGTGAGGCATGATGTTGAGGAAGCAGCAACCCTTAGCGATAGTGGGTACGAGCTCGACTGGAACTGGCGGAAACCACACGCTTAAAGGCATTTTTGTAAGTCAAGCCGATAGCGCATTTTCGGTCATACATTGCTAGAATAGGAAAGACAGCCTGTGGATTGAGGAAAGTAAGTCGGCTGGGACAGCGACTGAAGCTAAGTCTGTTAGAGTCTGTATCAAGTCATTATTGACTCTGTAACAAGCATGTATGGAAATATATCGAGTCTGTAATAAGGCTATAAAAGGAGAAACCCAAGCTGTAAATGGGTTAGCCGATCAACTAGTTAGCCCGTTAGCTAGTTCTTGTCTAGACGCTTTTGAGCTAATCAGTCAATACAACAGTTTTGAGTAAGTGTATAGGCTCTAGGAGAGACGCTGGAGCTAGACTAGAGGTAGATAGTTTTGGTCACTGACTCTGGATCACTATGTCCATTAGAGTAGTGGTTTTGCAACTGAGTGCGCAGACAGATAGAGAAGGTTGAGTCGATCGAGGCTGTGTGTGGATCACCGAGTAGGAGTAGAGTAGAGTGATAAAGATAGAGAAGAACATAGAGCATGAGAGAGATAAGTTTCTAGATATAGAAGAGAATATCTTGAACAACGCCTGTAGCTTTATGTGCAGACAGAATGTGCATCTATTTTCTCATGCCAATGCCAAATAAAGAGCACCTTGTGGTTTTTTCACGGATGGGTTTCCACATTACATGTTGTGTATATGTGTGAATGTTGAATAGCTTAGACAAGTGCATATTAACTGTGTTTAATGATTGATTGGTTATTGTGCTTTAAAGGGATAACTGTATGAATGTTGTATGTTGGGTAATGAATATGTCTCCAATGTCTGTTCACTGCACATTTGCGTAAGATTGCATAAGAAGTGCATTAGAGTAGTGGTTCTGCAACTGAGTGCGCAGACAGATAGAGAAGGTTGAGTTGATCGAGGCTGTGTGTGGATCACCGAGTAGGAGTAGAGTAGAGTGATAAAGATAGAGAAGAACATAGAGCATGAGAGAGATAAGTTTCTAGAGATAGAAGAGAATATCTTGAACAACGCCTGTAGCTTTATGTGCAGACAGAATGTGCATCTATTTCCTCATGCCAATGCCAAATAAAGAGCACCTTGTGGTATTTTCACGGATGGGTTTCCACATTACATGTTGTGTATATGTGTGAATGTTGAATAGCTTAGACAAGTGCATATTAACTGTGTTTAATGATTGATTGGTTATTGTGCTTTAAAGGGATAACTGTATGAATGTTGTATGTTGGCTAATGAATATGTCTCCAATGTCTGTTCACTGCACATTTGCGTAAGATTGCATAAGAAGTGCACATCATATCCTATGTCAACATAGAATGTGCAAACCACCAACCCACTTCCCGGTCTCTGTTGGAAAACCTTGGCGCAAAACCAAGGACTTAAGCACCCTCCCGCACAAACTACAGGAACATGGTTATGGCACTTACCCATAAGAACTGAGACATGACTTCACAACCTATTTGGGAATTGAAACTATGGATAGGGAATGAAAAGTACAGTTCAAATATAATCTAATATATTAGCTATAAATTTAAAATTTTACATATTATACATTAAAGTTCTAAAGTCATATATTTTAAAATTTATATATATATATTTTTTAAAATTTATATATCATACATCAAGGAGTTATATATTTGAAAATTAAAGTTGTTAAAGTTCAAAGTTATACTTTAAAGTTAAAAGTTATATTCAACTTATATCTTAAAGTTAAAGTTAAAGTTATTAAAGTTTTTATAATCTTGTTATTATAATTTATATATTAAAATTATAAATTATTTATATTTATAATGTTAAAATTTATTGATGGTGATGATAATGATTAAGGTCCACTAAAACTAACTTAGGTATCGGACCTTAAAAGAAATACTTGGTTTACTTTAAAATCTTGTCCCTGTACTCAAAAAGCTTGCCATGAAGCTTTCCAATCACTATAGTTTTGGCAAGTTAAGACGTTATAAAGGTTTGTATTGTAACAAATACTATGAAACTTGGATCTAATGTGGGTGTAAGAACGGCACTATAAAAGAAAGTGATTTTCATCCTCAACGCTCAGACTCACACAGATGGAAAACCTTTTTCGCCCATGTAGTTTTAGGAATAGACCAACGCCCTGTTTCGCTATGGAGTTCATGAGAGTTCGTTCTAATCTTGGTTATATTAATTTTCCTCCGTGAGTTGGTTACTACCAAGAGATACTGCTTATCCTCCAAGTTGGGATTAATGACCTCCTTATAGTATCTTAATTTTCTCTTAACCACTCAATTTTCTTCACACCAGAATTTCTCATAAAACTTAGAAATAATAATATTTTAACATTGTCAATGTTTTGCAAAATGTCGTTTTCATTAATGCCCCAATGGTTTAACCAAGCCATGGTATATTTACAGCAACACCGCTTAAGGCGTAGTTGGTTTTGATTTGAGATTAAAGCAATTTCAGGAAGTCTCTCGTTTCCCATGTTATTTATCTTATGCTTGTACATCAGGTACCTAGTCGTAGCAATGCTCTCGATGGGGGAAAGGCCCACTTCGATGAGGAGAATAGGATAAGGCGTATTGCTTTTAATTTTGAGATCATAAGTTATAAACCGCTTCTAGATTTGCTCAATCTTCCTCTAAGATTCTCTAGAAATGTTGCACCCCCCATACTTCACAACCATACAAGATAACAAAGATGACAAGAGTTTCAAATAGGAACTTATTTTTATCTCACATGACCAAATTGGTTGATTTACAATTATTTTCAAGACTAAAATAAGCTTTCCACCCTCCACTAATCATTTTCTCAATGTTATAATTCCAATTGTGCTTGTGATGAATACCAATTTCGAGATACTTGTAAGAAGTCACTTCCTCTAGATTTCTAATATCATAAATAAAATTTGCATAGGTGTCTTTCTTAGATTTTATAATCATGGTTTTTGTCTTGTCAGTGTTAACAGTCATACCCATGTTAGAGCAACAATATTTAAGAATTCCTAATTGCTTATCGAGATCAAAAGGACACCTTGCCATAAGAACAATATCACCAACATAAAGTAGGACGATGATAACTATCCTAGCGAAGATTGTTCCGACGCAACATGCTTCATCTAAACATTTTTCTAGCTTATTAATGTAAATGCCAAAAAGGGTAGGGGAGAGCGGGAAACCTTGTTTAACTCTAATGTAACAATTTATATATGTTGTCCACCCCTCATTATGCTTAAACTTGGCAATGTCATTTTCATATAACCTTATCACAACAGCTCTCAACTCAAGAGGAACCTTAAGCTCCTCTAGCCTACTCCGCAGGTTATTTCTAGGCACTGTATCAAAAGCTTTTCTGAAATCCACAAAGCAACAAAATAGGTCAGGCTTATCATTACGACATTCCTCTACAATGATCCTAAGTGTAAGGAGGTGGTCCGTGGTTGAATGATTCCTTCTAAAACCTGCTTGGCCTTTAGCCCGCTTACCTTCCATTTCTAGCCATTCATTGATCTTCTTTTCTAAGATAATACCAAATAACTTAGCTAAGAGAGGGCTAATCATAATAGTCTGATATTTAAGAGAGGTCATTTTTATCGCCACTTTCGAAAATAGGAATAATGAGGCTTTTAGTCCAAGATGTAGGAAACCCTTGCTTGACCGCTAGATTAAAGAGTTTGTGGATGTGCAAGATGAGAACAGACCCTCCAATTTTTAAGATTTATGCTTGGTAGCCTTCAATGTCTTTGGCTTTTCTATTTGCTAAGCACTTAACCCCAAAATTTATGTCTTCTAACAAGAAAGCTATGTCTTTTCCATTAAAGCTCGATAGTGGTGTCACTACACATTAATTAATAAAAATCATCGTTATATTTTTTTTAAAAATGTAGTTTTTAATTTTTATATAAATTCTAATTTTTAATTTTTAAAAATTATATTTATATTGTTTGTACTAGCAATTACCTTGTCCTATCTGGATCCTGGCTTTTAAAAATTAAGGTGGATCCGGATCTGATCAAGATCTTGGTAACTTAGCATATAATTGTATTATTAAAAAACTCACTATTCTGGTACACTAATTTTTATTGTCTTAAAAGGAAATCTATAAATATAGATCATCACTTCAAATACCATGGGTAACACATGTTTGTTGTTAGTGATTTATGGCACATGGTTTTTGCGCTAAAGAGGGGCATTCTATAGGTCAATAGGGGGAGATGTGTAACTCCTTCCATGCTCATCGTAGAGTTGTCACATGTCTTTGTTTTTAAATAATAAAATATTAGATGTCAAGTGTTCTTTTTTTAAATAATAAAATGTAATAAAAAATAACATGTCTCTTGTTTTAAAATAATAAAATATTATAAAAAATATTATGTCAACTCATATTAGATTTAAAACATTTACAACGGCATATATATAAAACTACACAAATTAGATGAATTAAAACGCTTCCTCAATATTTACATTCTAAAATGGAGTTTGTACGTAGAGAGATTTGATCCCTCAACGCTTAGTGAATCCCCTTTTAAGATGAATCTATGTTGGTGGCAATCCATGGTAGATTTGTTCATGGTATTTGACGTGATGGTGTATATTTATAGATTTATTTTTAAGACCATAAAAGGTAAGTGTTTAAATAATTCAAGTATACATGATTATAACATGTTATATGTGATTATAACAATAGTTGTTGTTGAGGTGAGGCAAAGGAGCGTGAGGAGCACGGCATGAGGAGCACGCTAGGGTTAGGTGCGTTCAGGAGCGCAGCTACTCGGCCATGGCCACCCCTGGGGGTGGGGATACGGACCCTCCCCCTTCGATTTCTGATGAGGATGCTTTCAGGAGGCTGATAGCCAGTGGAGGAAAGCGCAAAGCCTCCCTCTCAGTCCCGAAATTCATTAAAAAGCTTGAAGAAATACCAGAAATCGCTTTGCCGGAGACACAGTCAATAAAAATAGCTCTTGCTCTCTCCGAGAGAGGTTTGGTTGGCCAGTTCATGGGACTATGGCCCTCAGCAAAAACAACAGATGATTGGATCCAAAGAAACTGGAAGCCCCACCTCAAAAAAGGAGTCACCTGTTACCCATTAAGCAATGGCTTCTTCCTATTTGAGTTTATAAACAAGGAAGACAAAGATCTCATATTCAGAAATGCGCCATATTTTATGGGTACCCAGGGGCTGTATCTTAACTGTTGGACCCTGGATTTCGACCCCACGGTGGAATTGCCTAAGGAGGTGCCTGTATGGGTCAGGCTACCCAATCTGCCGGTTCATTGCTGGAATTATGAAGCTCTTCAGAAGATAGGGAATGGAATAGGTAAATTCGTTGATAAAGCAGACAATAACTCCATTTACAACTGTGCCAGAATATGTGTGGAAGTTGACCTGGAAGCAGGCCTCCCGGAGGCTGTGAAGATATCTCTCTGATCCTGGTCCCATTACCAGAAAGTTGATTATGAGCACCTACCCTTCAAATGTAGAACCTGTCAAGAGCATGGGCATTTTCAGAGAAACTGCCCAAAGAATCAAATAGCTGAAAAGGAAGATGCTGATGGATGGCAAAAGGTTAAAAAAACCAAAGCAGGCCCAAAAAAGAATGTGCAGGTGAACCACCCATCAGCCTCAAACCCAAGTCCACCAAAGGGGCCAATGAAAGAAGCTGCAGGTCAATCAAAGGAATATGGTAAAGACCCCATCGATATAGCCTCTCAATCTCCGGTCCCCTCAAGAAGTCCAAGACCTGTCAATGGAACGCATCAAGCAGAAGACCCTTCAAAATCGGATGAGGAGCACATCTCTCTGGGCACCGAAACTGGAGCGGATTCAAATGGGGGGGCTACAGAGACCAGCAGCTCAGTTGGAACCCCTGAGAAGGTCCCAAGAGGAAGGAAGCCAGAGAGAAAAAAAAGAGAGGAGAAATCATATAGGGATGTAACAACGGGGCTTCAGCAAACCATTCCGGATATGATTGAAACCAGATCTACAAAAAAAGGTAAGGCTTCGAAAGGAGCCACACTCCTCCCCTCCGGTGCCTAAATGCAATACGTCTCCTAGAACTGCAGAGGGCTGGGTAGTAAGTCCAAAGAAGAAGTAGTCAAAGATCTAGTAAGAATGTCTTCCCCAGAGGTTCTTCTGATTCAGGAGACGAAAATGGAGGAGCCTTAGATCATCCAGGCTAGCAAAAATTTTTGGAAGAAAGGAGAAGGCAGAGCCGTAAGCGCTAGGGGAGCTTCAAGAGGGATAGCCACCTTCTGGAATTCCTCATTGCTCGCTCTCCTTGATGAATACAGCACCCCTCACTGGTTGTTCACGAAATTGTTGCACAAAGAATCGGGACATAAGGTAAGCCTGGTTAATATCTATGCCCCGGCTCTTCTTGGGGAAAAAAAAGAATGCTGAGAAACGCTGAACTCTTTCCTAGCATCTAATATTCATGAAAATCTTGTACTCGCCGGTGATATGAATGTCACTCTCGCCCTCTGGGAAAAGAAAGGAGGCTCTCCGGTAAGAGATTCGGCAAGGGAATGGGTTGAAGACATCATGCTGGACTTGGATCTGGAGGATATCAAACCTACCACCGGCAAATTTACCTGGTCTAATAAAAGAGTGGGACTGGGGCACATCTCAGCGCGGCTGGACCGGTTCCTAGTTCATTCCTCTTTCCTCACGCCGGGCCTATTCGCTTCCTCTAAAATTCTCCAAGCATGCACTTCGGACCATAAGCCTATCTTGCTCACTCTGTCCACAGGTGAAAAGTTGGGACCGATCCCATTCCGATTTAGCCCCCTTTGGGTCTCAATTGAGGGATTCCACGATCTGGTCTCAGCGTCCTGGCAAAAGAATGTTTCGGGCTCTCCTTTCTTCATATGGGAAGAAAAGTTGAGAAGACTCAAAGCTGAACTCAAAAATTGGGCAAAGAATCTGCCTTCCCCCATCCTAGAAAGAAAAAAAGCTCAAAGGGCGTTAGAAAACCATCAACTTCAAATGGAGGCTGCACCAGCCACGCTGGATCTGCTGAACGCTGAGATCGATTTGCAAAAGGAGCTTCACAAAGCCCTGAGAAGAGAGGAAGAATACTGGAGAATTAAATCCCGTAGTACCTGGCTCCAAGCAGGCGATAAGAACACGTCTTTCTTCCACAAACAAGCTGAGTGCCGAAAGAACCACAATAACATCAGAGAGATCCATTCCCTGGGGCAAACCTTCAATAAAATTGATGAAATAAAGCAAGCAGCGCACACGTTCTTTAAAAATCTGTACACTTAAGAGAAGGAGATTCCTCCAAGGCAAGATCACTATCCGCTCTCTACTGTCCCCAAGCTGGTTAATGAAGAAGACAATAGAATGATGACGGCTCCTATAACTTCTGAGGAGATCAGCAAAGCTATTCATGGGATGAATCCTGACAAAGCTCCCGGGCCTGACGGATTCACGGCCAGATTCTTCATAGCCTGCTGGGACATTATCCAAAACGACCTGATCAAAATGGTCAGAAAATCTCAGAATTGTAAGAAAATAGGAGGGAGCACCAACTCCTCCTTTCTAGCTCTAATCCCCAAAGAGAAAGGGGCTCAAAACTTCGCCAGATTCCGACCCATTTCGCTCTGCAATACTGGATACAAAATCATCACTAAAGTCATAGCAAACAGAATCAAAAAAATTCTTCCCAAGATCATTTTGGAGAGCCAGGGAGGCTTCATTCAGGGCAGACATATTCAAGACAACATTATCCTGGTGCAAGAAGCAATTCACTCGAGCTGTCAAAGAAAGGAGAAAGGTATGATAGTCAAACTGGATCTTGCTAATGCTTTTGATAGAGTCCGGCTAAACTTTCTTTTTGTTGTGATGCACAAGATGGGGTTTCATCCTCAGTTGATCAGCTGGATCAAAGCTTGTATTTCGGGGCCTTGGATCGCCCCTCTGGTTAATGGAAGGCCTGCAGACTTCTTCCAAGCCTCTAGGGGGATTAGACAAGGTTGCCCTCTATCCCCTTTGCTCTACGCCCTTCAAGCTTCGTTTCTCAGCTTCCAACTAGACAAGAGTCTTCAGCAGAGATCGCTGATAGGTCTTATGATCTCTCCGAGAGCTAAGAGAATTAATCACGCTCAATTCACCGATGACACCCTCCTCTTGGGCCATGCCTTTCTCTCCACAGCTAGATCCTTCAAGAGAGAGCTGGATGCCTATACAGAAATTTCTGGCAGTGAAATCAGCCTGAGGAAAAGCAAAATATACGGCTGGAACTGCCCTCCTAATGAAATGATTGACATATCCAGGGTTCTGGAAATGGATGGAACCATCATATGGGACTCCATCAAATATCTCGGAATTCCGCTTGTTAAATCAACCTCAAGGAACAGCCTTTGGACGCCAATGATGGACAAGCTTAAGGCCCGGAACATGGCCTGGGGAACCAACTGGCTAAACAAAGCGAGGAAGCTTATCCTCATAAACTTTGTTCTCACTGCCATGCCTATCTACCAAGCATCCATCCTCCTAGCCCCGAAAGGAATTGTGAAAGACATTGACAGACTCTTGAGAAAATTTCTCTGGGAAGGGGGAAGAAGCGAAGGGAGGAAAATGCACCTCATCAGTTGGGATAAGGTCAAAGCCCCAAAGATGGAAGGAGGGATGCAAATCAAAGATGTGGCCATGCAAAATGTGGCCGTGGGAGGAAAGATTCTCTGGAAGATGATAAGTGGCAAAACCACCTGGAGCTCCAAAGCTCTTCGGACCAAATACTTCTTCGGTCATAAGGAAAGATGCCTGGAACGGCCCCCCCGTACCAGGAAAGGATCCCCCATTTTCTCTCTTTGCATGAAAGCCACTAATCTGATATCCTCCAATCTCACCTAGATTCCGGGGAATGGAAAAAAAATCAAGTTCTGGGAGGACTCTCTTTTAGGACAGCCCTCTTTACAGCACCAGGAGGGGATGGCCAACATTAAAAATTGGCTTCACTCCGTAAGTAAAATCACCATTTGGGACCTTTCAGTTTGGAATACTGACGATACATGGAAGAAATGGGACCTGAGGGCTTTCCCCCAAAACTTGGAAAATGAAGCGCGGTCCCTTTTGGACGCTCTTCAAGGTTTCACCCCACTTTCGGCCAAACAGAAGGATAAACTAGGTTGGGGCTCTTCGATTGGTTACTATTCAGCGGCTGCTAGTTACTCATCTTTGCTGGGTATCCCTTGGGAAACCTTTGGAATCACCCCACTGTCTGGAGAAACCTTTGGAATCACCCCTCCCTCCCCAAAATTGATATTTTCTGTTGGTCTCTTCTGCATGATAGCATCCTTACCTGGGATAAAAAAAATTTAAAAAGAGGATGGGAATGGCCTTCAAGATGCCCGTTATGTGCCTGCCATGAGGAATCCTCTGATCATCTTTTCCTTAAATGCACCTTTGCTTTAGAGCTCTGGACTGTCATACTTGAGAAACTGAACTTGACCCCTCCCCCTGCTCTTTCTTCGATGTTTACTTCTTGGCTTGAGACAACCCCTTTCTCCTTCTCCAAGCTGAAGCTCTTAAAATAGTGCTGGATGTGGGTTCCAAAAATACTTTGATGGAAGCTGTGGCTGGAAAGAAACAACAGGATTTTTAGGGACACGGCGAGGACTTCGCACCAAGTAGCTCTTAAGGTGAAAGCGCTCCTGGGTGATCTGGTAGCTTCAAACTCCAACATCAACAATGAGGTAATTGCTGACAAAGATGAATATAGCTGGTTTCATAATCTTGACTCTTCCCTTCTTACCAGAATCAAGAAAACTATTCAACAGCATTCTCCCTGGGAAATAAGTCTGGAAGAGCTAGAGTTCATAAAGTGGAGATCCTCGCTGGAGAAGCATGTGATGCATGTGTCTGGGGCCTCGAAAGGGAATCCCGGGTATTCGAGAAGTGGAGGTGTCTTACTTGACAGCTCAGGGAAAACTGTTCTCAAATTTTCCTGGGGGCTAGGCCAGAATACCAACAACATAGCAGAAATTTTAGCCCTCTGGCAGGGACTGTCTCAGGCTAGAAAGCTCTTCATCAAGAACTTGATTGTCATTGGGGATTCCAGCATCATTATACAAGCGTTAAACCTAAAAAAGACCCCTAAAAATATGGTTCTGGCCCACTACTTCCGGAAATTTTTAAACCACCTTAAAGACTTTGATGAGATTAAGTTTTATCACGTCCACAAAACCTTCAATCAAGGAGCGGACCATGAAGCTAATATTGGTACCTCCCTGAACAAGGGAGCTCTTCTCATCAACGGTATTGAGCATCACGATCCAATTCCTTAGCACGATGGATCATGGGAAAGAAAGGATCACCATTTATCCTGTCAATTCTAAAAGGAAGAACGCCATTTTGATCTCGGGTAGATTTGAGGTATTGGAGATTGG
Source organism: Pseudotsuga menziesii (assembly GCA_001517045.1). NCBI lineage: Eukaryota > Viridiplantae > Streptophyta > Pinopsida > Pinales > Pinaceae > Pseudotsuga > Pseudotsuga menziesii. The sequence goes on from LPNX010775882.1 coordinate 208,908, forward strand.
GCGTCCTCATAATAAAGCCAAAAATCGGACTGAAAATACAGCTAACAAGAGGACAAATCATACAGGCCGTCACATGGCTCTAAATATCAGTACTGAAGCTGCAAATTGGCTCCAATCGCAGTCCACCAGGGAGGAAAGAATCCAGCTCACGCATGATGAAGAAATCGGCGAGTATCTTCACCGTAGCAGAAGGAGAAGGCAGCCCGAGTCCTTATTAAGACGTTTAAGTCAGCAATGTGCCCACATATCCTCTTGTGGCAGAGAAGGAAGCGCCAGCAAAGCTCTCAGAGAAACCTAGTGCTCAAGGATTAAGCCTGAAAGCAGAACACGATCTGGAAATTGGAGGCAAGCCCGTCCTCCCCTCAAATCGAGACTTGATTGGGACTGATCCAGCATGATCTGGACGAGATTAAGGAGGCTCTGATCCGGATGGAGATAAAGCAGCCTAGATTGCAGAAGAATGGAACGTCTCGCTGGCAGGCCATGTCCCAGGAACTCAAGGAAATCTGTGAAGAAATCTTTGATGATAACTTGGCTAACATGATGGATATTGCCAATACTACAGGAGGGCTAAAGAATAGCATGGCAGAGTTGGAGAAGAAGGTGCAGGAGCTGCACAAGGACCACGGCAAGTAGATGAAGTTGGACTACTGAGGCAGCCCCATTGTCAAAGGCAGTTGAATATTCTTGTTGTACCAGTTTATATTTTGTTTGCGGCCTTATGGAAATCTCTGTCTATGCTTAGTTAAATCCAGGAATTTTGCAAAGGGAGCGTCTAGCCCCGTATTATTGGGTAATTGTTGTAGTTGGACCTGAGAATGTTGTTGTAAGGCCGCTGGTAGCCGTTTAGCCAGAAGTTAATACCAAAAGTCCCATAACCGTTATTGTAAAAAAAACAATAGTTGTTGTTGAAATTAAAGAGTTTTCCAATCTAGTAAGAACGTGCTTCAAGTCTACTTATTTCTCTTATCAAGGCAATATCTATGAGCAAATTCAACGTGTTGCTATGGGTTCTCCTTTGTCTCCTGTGATTGCAAACATTTACAAGGAGCATTTTGAAATGAAAACCATGAACTCTTTCCCTTTTACATCGAATGAATGGAAAAGGTATGTCAATGATATTTTTGCTAAATGGCACCATGCGCTAGATAAGCTGCATGATCTCCTCACCCGCCTTTATAGATAATCCCAACGTATAAAATTCATTATTGAGATGGAAAAAGATGGTAAACTTCCCTTTCTAGATGTTCTTCTCACCGTGAAACAAGATGGGGGATTGCGATACCAAGTATACAGAAAGGAGACGCATACAAAGAGATATCTTCATGCAAATTCTCACCATCACCCGACCCAAAAGGTTGGCATCATTAAGGCTTGCTACAAGAGTAAAAAGAATCTCAGATGCAGACCACGTGAAGAAAGAATTAGATCACCATGGAACGGTTTTCAGGAAGAATGGTTACCATAACAAAAAAATCAATGGAGCAATCAATAAACACAATTATCGGAAGAAAAAAAAAATTCAAGATTTCCATGAGTTCCCTTCCTTATATTAAAGGAACCATGGACAATCTCTCTAAGATTTTAAACAAAAGAGGCATCACTGTTGCATTGGCTCCCCCGAACTCTATCAAAAAGTTCGTTGATTCTACTAAAGACGTGTTGAACCAAATACAACAAAAAGGGGTATATGAAGTTCCTTGCTCATGTGGGAAGGTTTATATTGGAGAAACAAGACGTTCTTTGAAAATACGACTGAAGGAACATTCAACGAACATTGTCCATGGACTACCAAACAAATCTACGTTAGCGAAGCATTTGCATAGTACTTCTCATCATATTTGCATTGAAAAAACTTCTCTTATTGCTAGGGAAGACAACTATAACAAGAGAAGGATAAGAGAGGCTGTGGAAATAGAAAAAAAAAGAATAATAAAAATAAAATAAGGATGATGGTTTAAAGTTAAGTATTACATGGAAACACTTGATTAATATAAATTAAAAAGAACAGGAAAAGATAAGTCATTAATTGCTTCATCTTCCCCCGACCATCTAATTATGGTTTAGAAGGTCCCTTTATTCTTCAATGCTTTCTCTCGTTCTGAGCATCAGCCCTAATGATGGACTCAATTATGGTGTAGTCCAAAACGTTGGTTTCAAAAATAATACACGGGGTTCCCCCTTCACAAATTAGTTGTTGTTGCATAAATAACAGACAAAATATACATAATAGAGGGACTATTTTAAAATGTTGGTTTATGCAATAGCCCGATTGAGCTATTTGCTAACTTTCGCTGTTAGTACCAGAGCTTTTGGAGTTTGAGTGCTGTAGTAGAGCTTTTGGAGTTTGATTGCTGCAGTAGAATGCTGTAGTAGGAGTGGCTTCTGCCTTCTATCATGCGAGGAATACACGCACACTGTTGTAGAGTATAGACAGTGAGTTACTTGATGTAAGAGTGCTTTAAGGAGTCAACTTCCAGCAGGTTGACGGTTGTTTTTGTTTGAAAACACCAAGGGTTGTATATGGGGTATAATCTAGTACCTGTTACAGCATTTTATAGCGACCAGTATCAATACACACAAGACAGTTTAATTATAATTAGCAATCAGCAGCCTGTTATTCTAAGCACGATGCCCAAATCAAGCTACGACTCACATATTCAGTGAGGTATTATTAGCAGATAGCAGATCATAGTGTTATTTGTCTTGCTAGCAGCGAGTTAGAGCATGCACAGCAAATAAACAGCGCTGGAACTGTCATGAGATGGGTGGGCCCTGCATTAACCTTATTAGGAGTGGATTTCATATCTCAAGAAAGAACGGTCTTATTTGAGGAAATAGGCAAAATTGAGGCCTCTGCATGCAATGGAGTGGTACTTTAATTGAGTTTCTCTATTCCTTCTCTAAGTTCTCATCCCTAGGCCACGCTAGTCCTTTCTCTTTCCTTCCTGCCTCTATAAGATCAGTGACATTTTGAGTATTTGGGAGGTTCGACACTTTTGACAGGTTGCAGGAGTAGATCGCCATCATCTTTTCTTCCATTCTGGACTTGACAGACATCTTCCACTATTGCATAGCAGAGATTGACAAAGCAGCCCATGATGTAGTAATCTCTGGTTATTGCACTGTCACTTCATTAATATATCACTTGATTTGACTATTTTTTATTCCACCTCTTCAAATTCATGTGATTGTCCACATGTTTATCTTGCTGCAGAGATCTTGTCTGTTACATCATGCACTTATTTTGAATCTTTATTTCACTTAAAGTGCACAATCTTTCTTTTCGTTCATTTAAACACAGCTGTAATTTTGTTAATCAACCTGATCTCAACCCTCATTGATCTATTTCATTGTTAAAAACTGTTTCTTGAGTGCTTCCAGACACTTTAACGGCAGCATACAAAACACTAGGAACGCCTCTCTAGTACTGGAAACACACCAGTCCAAACAGAGAGGCAGCTAGTAGTGACAAGGTTAGCTGTCTACAGCTTTTTCACTGATCTGCATGTTTTTCCTAGTGAAGATCTGTGCATTGACAGGGAGAAAAGATAATCCAAAACTAAAGATGCATTTTGAATTTTGTATTATCAAATTCTTGAACTCCTGACACATTTCATATACACTGTTAAAAAGGTTTCACTGACAACAAAAGCTCAACGAATCTGCTCTGTCCACAATTATTGAATATATCCAATATCTAAAAAAATATAAATCATAATATAGACGCTAGTTCCATCAATATATCTGTTTATTATCCTCCTTTCCAGACATGCTTCAGCCATTTGATGCATCATTCATTAAAAAAAAATATTAGTCTTTAGGTGGCTAACGCTGAGATCCCACAGAGTATATCTAAGACAAATGATACTGCCTGACAGACAAATCTACTATGCAGCAGTGTAAATATAGAAGAGTGCCATCAAAAGGAACTTCACTCTAAGTAGATTTTCCAACTGCTGATATAAGTTCTTTGGACAACAGCATTCAGATTGGAACAGAACTTTCAATTAATGCTGCAATATCGTTTGCAGTGTCCATACTATGAAGGAAAAGAAAAAATGGAAGCAAAACATAGCATGATCTTAAAAAACCTTAAAATCAAGAAAAATTATAATATAAAAGAGAAAACGTCCACTTAATGCCAATCAGATAAAATAATTCAAGACAAGTTAACCATTACTTGGTCCAAAGGCATTTTACCTTTTGCCAACTGTGTTGCTTTCAGGAAACTTCAATGGGTTTTTAAAGCATATTATGTATGGTTGAATGATGAATAATGTTTAAATAAAAAAACGGCAAATTTGTGTTCCATACTCTTAGTTTCCTGTGAACAGAATGCAAGAGTGCACATTATCAGCTACGGCTTCCTTGGACTTTATTGCAGCCATAACCTCAATAAGGCAGAGATTTTATTCTATAATATTCTCCTTTGAGTTCCACAAATAAAAGCAGGGAAATTTCTTATGGCTTGTTTAGAGATAAGAACTTACAAGTATCATGAATGTTGCAATCCCAAGGTTCTTGCTGCGCAATAGTTCAACACATGCCTGGGCAGCAGATGTAGTTTCAACCACAATAAAATCAAGTCCTCCACATGCAGTGGATATAGCAATGTCATATTTTGCTGCAAGCAGTCATATGTATTCATTAAGTCTGAAATTCCTGTAATATAAAGAAAATGGACAACAGGATTCAAGAAACAACTTCAAATTATACCTCATTTGAAAAACCATATTTTGATGAATAAATCTGATAACAGCCAGTAAACTATAATTAAAACTAAATTCATTGACTTGATGAGTTTGATCTCTTACATAGAGAATGATGCAGACAGGTATCATGGTCCTCCACTACATTTGTTTTTCTTTTCTAGTAGAAAATACACTGCTTATTACACTCATAAGTAGAAAGCTTACGCCAAGGAGTACACCAGTGCATTACAATCCCATGTCACCATTTCACTACACTCTATATTTAATATTGGAACTTTGATTACAGAAAAATATTTTAATATCCACGCACTCTTTTTAGTAACAATAAGGTGTACTGGGTACTTCTATTTGTTATTTCCGTCCCAGTTATGATTGGGAGCTAGAGTACTTTCAAATCTCCCATTGATTATTTTCGCTTTCATTTCTCCTACTGGTTATTTCTACTTTCTATGATCAAGTATTAAAAGTTGCCTTGGACCGATTTATTTTACTAACAGTATGTATGTTGAACTGTTGTATTCGTCAAATGTTGCACCTAGTAATTGTCTTATTCTTGATTATTTTGGTTGATCACCATGTATTGACATAACTTAGCCTTTAGTCTTTTATGAATATTTATCATGATGAGTGTTCTAACACCTCCTAAATGCCTCATTATTGCCTATATGCTTATTTTGAGTCTGGGTCAATTTTTGACCATATGTTGACTTTTTTACTTGGTCAACAGGTCAAATTGGCAGCAGGAACCCAGTACAAGTTATCAGTGTTCATATCATTTCCCTTCAAGGTCAATTAAACATCTCCAAGCATCAGTTGCAGAAGAAATGGCTTAACTCATTATTTTTATAAAGTCTGTAGGAAATAATTAACCCTATTTTGAATTAAAATTTTGGGAATTGCTTCACAAAGATCATAATAGATTGGTAGGGGGTGTATGAGTAGTGGATCCTAGTATTTCTTAGTGTTCCACGAAGACATGTCCACCAAGGTGGCTAATGCACCCCCCCCCTGCTTCACCATTCTTTTGAGACAAGGAAACTCCTAGGGAAACGTTCCCCCATGTTTCCCTTTTGGGGGAAACTCGAGAAAACACTTTTCCCCAAGTTTCCCCAAGTGTGGTGTTGGAAATTGTGCAACTTTAGAAGTCATTCTTATTGTACTTGTATTGTATTTCCTTGTGCCTACGACAGGGCATTATATTGATGTAATTACTCATGTAAACCCTAGAAAGAATCAATGTAAACCCTAGAGAAGATTACACAAAGAAAAGAATAAAATAAATATTAGTTTTGTATTTCCCCTAGGTAGGTCGGCCCGGTCAATTAAACAAGTCGGCCCTGTTAGGGTAAAAGTCAATTTTTGTAATGCATATAAATAGAAGGTTGTCACTCATCCAACACAAGCAAGATCGCTCTCTCATAGAGAAGTTCGCAGCATTGGTAAGAACGAGGTTTTCTAGGCTTTTATCTTAGACAGATTTCTTTCTCTCTCTCTTTCATCTTCTCTGCTCTCAGAAGCTATAATCTCTATACAAAGGTTATACAAAGGTTTCTTGGGTTTTTCCCGATTAGGTCTCCCAAGACAAATTCTTGTATCATTTGTTTCTATGTGTTGTCTTTCTTCTAGAAATCCTATTGTTTGTTTGCAATTAAGTTATATTGCTATAATCTTGTAAAAACCAATATGGTATTAGAGCAGTTCCAGAAGAGGCCATTAACAGAAGCTAGGGTTTGACCTTCCAAGGCCTTCCTTCATCTCTTCAGTATAAAAAAGAGCCGTGAAAACTTCACTCTAGGGGAAGTGCATCTTTTGGTGAAGGAAAAATCAATTTCAGAGAAGTTTCCTTTTCGACCTAATTTTGTTGCCGCAGAAATTAGGGTTTCAAGTTTTGCGATGATCAGGGCATTGTTTTGGCTCAACCTCACCTTTCCTCAACTCGCCTTGATAAGGCGCATCTACCTGTGAGGTTAGTTTTTTTAAATTCAAAAGTTCATTTTTTGACATAACTCCTGCTAGGGTTTCTGGTTCAAATCTGCCGACAAGATTATTGGAATCAAGATCGAAGATCGTCTTGATGGGGCTACTAACTTCATGTCTTGGAATCCTAGAGTTCTTCTCATCTTGGAAGAAAATGATCTCTTGAAGTTTGTCAATCTGAAGGTTCCAAAACCAAAAGCTGAAGAAGACAAGTCCCACTGGAGGAAGAGTGATGCTAAAGCAAGAAGGATTCTAGTGGACTCAGTAAAGGATCAATTGGTGCCGCAAGTCTCAGAAAAGAAGACAATTGGAAAGATGTTCAAGACTCTGAAGAAGTTGTTTGAACATAGTAGTATCAATGTGACTCACATGGAGGAACCAACTATCAAACATGAAGATAATCAAGTCTGAATCAATCACCTCATACTTCATGAGGATCACTGAACTTTGGGAAAAGCTAAGGACCAGTGGAGATCGCATTGAATATAAGGAGCTTGTCATGACCACTCTAAATGGTCTTCCACCATCTTGGGAGTCTTTCATCCAAACCATAAGTGATCGGACCAAGTTTCCCAATTTGTCAAGTTATGGGCAGATTGCACTCTAGAAGAGACAAGGATTGCAGCAAGGCAAAAACTAAACAAGAAAGCCTTCATTACTCATGCCAAGAAAGGTAAAGGAAAAGGAAGTTTAACAATCATAAGTACCAAGCTAGGAGACCAAGTTCTTCTACAAATCGAAGGGAAAAGAAGAAGGATTTATCACACAGACAATGCTATAAGTGTAAGAAATATGGTCACTATGCAAGCATGTGTTTTAGTTCAAATAAGAGGAAGCATGAAGCTTCAACGGCTGATGTGGAAGAAGGTCATCATCACAAGAAATTAAGAAATGAAGATCATACAGAATTTTTCTTCATATCAGCACTATCAGGTACTGTTCCCACCACTAGTGATACATCGCTTATAGAAAGTGGTGCTTCTAAACATATGACTGGTTATAGAGAGAATCTTTGTAACGTTGTTGAGAAAGAATCTCATATTCGTGTTGTACCTAGAGATGATGCCAAGTACACTGTGAAAGGATTTGGATCAACCTCTCTTCTGTAAGAATCCAATAACTTACTACACCTAAAAGATGTGCTTTATGTACCTAGTATGAAAAGAAAACTCGTATGTCTTTGCCTTAGAGGGAAAGGGGTATGGAGTTACATTTGCAGATGGAAATGTGCTTGCATGGCACAAGAATTCTAGCACGAACACAACAAAAGTGATTGGTGTAATGGAGGACAGCTTGTATCGATTGAGCACCTTACCAACTCAAGCTTTAGTCCATGATTCCACTAACATAAGTGAGCTATTGCACAGAAGACTCGCTCATCTAAACTATCAAGCTCTCTGAGCATTAAGGAACATGGTGAGTGGTCTACCAATGCTTCATGTAGACCATGATGGTATATGTAGAGGGTGTGCACTTGGTAAGAATACCAAGGGTTCCTTTCCGAATATTGGATCTAGTCCACTCTGACTTGTGCAGACCCTTGACTGTTAGTTCATTAGGTTGTTACAACTACTATGTATCATTTATTGATGATCACTCATGAAATGTTGGAATTTGTGCAACTTCAGAAGTTATACTTATTGTACTTGTATTGTATTTCCTTGTACCTCCTACGAGAGATTATACTGATGTAACCACTCATGTAAATCCTAGAAAGAATCAATGTAAGCCCTTGGAAGGAATACACAAGAAAAATAATAAAAATAAAATTATTTTGCATTTCCTCAAGGTAAATCAGCCCCAATAATTTTTCACTTGGAAATCCGTATAAATAGGAGGCGCCCTTCCTCATTATTTTATCCACTAACAGCAAGTTCCCTCTGCTTGAAAAGGTGTTACTGCAGTCAAGGAGAGTGTTTTATGGGGTTGTATCTTAGAGAGGCATTTTCTCTCTCCTTCTCTTTTTTCTCAACAGATATTATCTCTATACGAAGGTTTGTTGGGTTTTTCCCGATTAGGTTTCCTAGGATAAATTCTTGTGCTCTTTGTTTATGTGCTTTGTCTCTCTTGTACAGATCCTATTGTCTATTTGCAATTAAGTTAAAATGTTATAATCTCGTAAAACTGACATGGTATCAGAGCAATTCTAGAAGAGGCCATTGCTGGAAGCTAGGGTTTGACCTTCCAAGGCCTTCCCTCATCTCTTCTGCAGAAAAAGGGCGATGCAAACTTCGCTCTAGGGGAGGGACATCTTTTGGTGAAAGAAAAACCAAATTCCGAGAAGTTTCGACTTTTTACTGCAGGACACTTGGTGATGAAATTGTCATTGATGCCAACATGAACTTGCAGTGACCCCACAAATTGTCATTGATGCACCAACACCCACTTGCAGTGCCTTGGACCCCTTGTAAAGTGGGTTTGAGCCTTGGAACCCTTCAAGGGTGGGTTTGTGCCATGAAGCACCTTGTAGCAAGTTGACTAGGTCCCTATACCCACAAGGATGGATCTTGGAGTCACCACCTTGTTGAAGATGTCGAAGACCCTATTGATTGTGTTGAAGACCTTGGAGATGGTGTTGAAGCCTTTGTGGATGATAGAGAATCCCTAGACGCATTAATGATTCATTATGTGGTCATTCATGCTCTGATGATGTCATGGTACCCTATGAGAAGGCCTAGCAACCACACAAGTCATATCATGATGGTTCTTGACCCTTAGAGGTCTCCTGGTGTGGTTGAGGTGGTTGAAGAAGCCTATGAATCCCCTTGCTTGATGAAGAAGCCCTGAAGAAGCCCTTGGGCCCACATTTGATGGCTTAATGGTCCTTCTCGCCTTAAAGGTGATAATGTGGTCATCACTGACTTGATGAAGACTTGGAACCCTTGATGAAGATCTTCATGCCCGTGTAGCCCTTGTTGCGGCCACGGAACCCTTGGCTATGGTTATTATGCATGACAAGGTTTGGCACCCGCATAAATGGCAGCATGATGACCCTCCTAAATGGCTTCATTATCATTGATGATGCGTTTGGAAATGATTTGGGTCCTGGAATCCATACATATGGTGGTTTGTAAGCCCATGATAGTTGGAGCCTTTGTTATGATGGAATATTGGTCATGATGCCCTCATTACTTGGAGAGGGAGTCCTATGTGATGGGCTTGAAGTCCATGGAAAGTATCTTGTTTAAATATGATATGATAGCATTGAAAGAGCCCTTGAAACCCTTGCATGTGGTTCCTTGGGTCTTGAACCCACACACTTGGTAGCTTGTTCATGCTGATGTATGGTCCTCTTTCTGGTTATATAGCTATTGGGATGTAGATGAAAGTAGAGCCCATGGACGTGCCTTGATATATCGAAGAAGACTTTGAAATTCTTGTAGTTGGTAGTATGGTCTTTGGCACCCTCAAGTGTAGGGTCTTTGACATCTTGAACATATTGAAGAATTTATGGGTATTAGACCAAGAATTTGCAAATAAACCCATCATAGGGAGATAGTCCTCGTCAAGCCATTTTTGTTGATATATGGAGCATCTTCTAACTCCTTACGATTGAAGAAATATGAATTATTGAAGTTGGTGTACCCCACCTTTTTGGGTCAGCCAACCAAACAAAAGAGAATTTAATTATTTGTAATTTTGAATTACATGTCGAACCAATTTGAGGTCCTAACTTTCCTCCACAACTTATATAAATAGAATATCAATCATTTCATTTGATCATCAATCAATTCTCTCTTTGGTATTTTGCAACTCTTGGAGAAAAATGTGAAACTTTGCAGCGGAGAAATTTTTGGGCATCTTCACTAAAATTGGCATAACTTTCTCATACATAATCGAAATTACAAAATTCTTGGCTCGTTGGAAAGGTTGTTAAGAGGGCTATGTGGTGACATGATTTAGACTTTATTTTGGTCTTTCTATTGTTTCTTCATCTTTTGATCTTCGATAAGGTATGGTTTATGCTTTCGGGATTCTCTTGTGACGGCACATGTCTCTCATGGATACAATTCATCTTTGATCTTAGTATGTGAACCTTGATATTCGTATATATATTTGAAGTGATTATGGAGGCTATGATGATGATGTTTCATACTTTTATGCTATGATCTAAGTCACCTGACACAGGGACACGAGACACGGGAATTCGAGTGTCTGACACAGACACGGTGACCCCGAGAATCAAGAAACATAGGATATATATATATATATATATATATATATATATATATATACATTAAAATTTTAAAATATAGACATATAGCTCCAATTTCTTACAAATATTCAATACAAATCAGAATCAAGCCTTCAAATCTTTTTCACATGAAAAAAAAACCACTCTTTCAGCTCCCCCAACATTTGCAAATGACAAAATACAAGTGAAAATTTGTTTTTAAAGAGGGCACAACCATCTTTTTTTTGGTTTGTGTGTCCTGTTTTTGGGACACGTAGTGCCAGCCTCAGGACACGTTGCAAAGACGTGTCGGACACACTCTGTCATCGTGTCTGTGTCCGACACGTTGTGTCAGTGTGTCCGTGTTCGAAACGCAAACACAAGACACGTAGCCCAAAACTAGTGTGTCTAGTTTCTTAGGCTATGATATGATACACTTTATGATGATAATGCATGTGATAATGATATACACTCTATGATGTTGATGCACTCCTATACAATATGATGTACATGCATACCATAGTGTGATGATGCTCTCCTATGAACTATGACATATACTTGATGTTGATGATGCATACACGGTGCACACTAAGATGATGATGATGATGCATATTTGATGATGAAGAAGCATACCCTATGACAATGATGCATACCTATGATGATGATGCATGACTATACATGGCTTATGTTCAATGAAAGCAGAGCAGAATTACTTGTTCAGTTAATTGTGTATGATGAGGTGTACAATGATGTACATGAGGAGTGTATGGCAATGAAATGACTTATCAGTGTACAGTGATGACTCAGCAGATGACCAACAGCACTGATGAGCAGCAGAGATGAGCAACAGTGATGAGCAACAAAGATTAGCAGCAGTGATGAGCTGCAATGATAAGCAAGTTTGACCAGCAGAGTGATGAGCAAAAATTCATGTGCAGATCAAAGGTTAGTTGTGCGGTAGAGACATATGATTGCTTGCAAAAGAATCTTGCATTTGAGGATTGGACTCCTCAAACCCTTCTTAGTTGGAACCAAGTTGGGTCTTGCTAAGAGAGTTGGTGCTCTTTTCATCAGTTGGTGTTGATTGTAATTGAGAAGATTGTTGTCTTCCATGTACAATATATAAAGATCAAAATTCCAAATATTCTCGTGTCTCTTTTGATGCGATGTTGTGCTTATGACTTGGGATGAATTTGATTGTGTAACTGGCGACAAAATCATTGATATACTCTGATTGATTAAAAGAAGGTAAAAGTTTATAATTGCTCTCACACTAATTCACCCCCCTCTCAATGTGGCCATTGTGTGCAACAACACTACAAGAAGAAACTAAGGCATCAAGTTTTGGAAGCTACCCACCACTGTTTTGGCTCGACCTCACCTTTTCTCAACTCGTCTTTATAGGAAGCACCTATCTGTAAGGTCAATTTCACTAAATTCCAGAATTTATTTTTGACCTAATTCTTGCTATGGTTTCTCGTTCAGATCTGCAAACAAGATGATTAAAATGGAGGTTCAAGATCGTCTTGATGGGGCTACAAACTTCGTATCCTAGAAGCCCAGGGTTCTTCTCATCCTAGAACAAAATGATCTCTTGAAGTTTGTCATTTAGAGAGTTCCAGAACCAGACGCGGAAGACGCCAAGTGCGAGCAAAAGAAGTGTGATGCAAAAGCAAGAAAAATTCTGGTTGACTCAGTCAAAGATCACTTGGTTCCCCAAGTCTTAGAAAAGAAGACAACTAGGAAGATGTTAAAGACATTGAAGAAGTTAACTCAACACAGTAGCATCAATGTGACTCTCAATTGGAGGAACAAACTGTCAAATATGAAGATGATTAAGTCCAAATCTATTGCGTTCTTTGAACTTTGAGACAAGCTAAGGTCCGATGGAGACAACATTAAAGAAAAGGAGCTTGTCATGACGACTCTAAATGGTCTTCTACCATCTTGGGCAAGTGGTCAAACCAAGTTGCCCAAATTTCACAAGTTATACAACAAACTGCACTAAAGAAGAGACCAGGATTGCAGCAAGGCAAAGACTGCATGGTCCTCAAGTCGAGGAGAATCAAGCCTTCATCACTCATGCCAATAAAGGAAAAGGAAAGGAAGCAAATTTCACAAACATAAGCACCAAGCTAGGAGGCGAAGTTCTTCTCCAGATCGGAGGGAAAAGAAGAAGGATCTATCACACATACAATGCTACAAGTGTAAGAAATATGGTCACTATGCAAGCCAGTTTTTTAGTTCAAACAAGAGGAAGCATGAAGCTTCAACAGCTGATACAGAATATGGTCATACCGAGACCTTGTTAAAGTTAGTGCAGCTGCGAGACCTATTCTCAGAGAATGGTTTTCTAGTCAGTTGACTAGGATAGAGTAAGACCCTAAAAGGTACCCTAGGGCCCCCAGTAGTCTCCTGGGGTTATTGGTATGGGACCAAGCAAGTTGATGCCATGGCAAAGCCCCTACCATGTGGCTAGGGCCCCTATATGCCTCTAGGGTATTTTGGTCTGGGACCAAGGATGTGATGTCCAAGTAGAGCCTGCAGGTGGAGGCAGAGATATATTTTGGTATAGGACCAGGGACACGATGTCCAAGTAGGTACTGCAGGTAGTTGATCAATTTTCAGTGTGAGACTGAAACTCAGCTTAGTACTGAGAACCATTCTGCGAGAGAATGGAGGACCTGTTAGGGTCCAAGGATTGATCAACTTGATTCAGTGTGAGACTGAAACTCAGCCTAAGGCTGACAGCCATTCATTAAGAATGGAATATAATGATGTCCCCTCTCCTAATCGTTTATTGCTAGGTTGATCCTCAAGGGACTGGCCACCCCTTGACGATGTCCCTAGTACCTAACCTTTAGGAGCAGTGTCAAGGACAAAAGGATTGTACCATCTGTTTGGATCTTCCCCCTTATACAGTGATGACAAAATATATAAAACTATGTACCTTGAGAGAGAGAAAAGTTTTTGGTCTTGATGGTCCTATATGATTGCTTGGTTCACTTTGATCTTGTGGTTGTTGACTCATGGTCCTATTACTACTTAGTCCTAGCACTCTCACCTGTGTGCACTTTTGATTATGATGACTCACTTATGGTTAACCCACTTATGATTTTGGACTATTCACTTTATGTTGAACCTTCAGATTTTTTATTTTATGACTTTATTATAAATTATTAATAAAATCATTTATGATTTATTAATAATAAAAATAAAAAATAAAAAATTAAACCTTTTACCTTTTTACCCTTTGAGACACTTTGACTTTCTATTTTAATTGGGGCCACTTTATGTTACCCCAAGTTATCATAAGTTCTATGTGGACCACCATCTCGTGTATATCTTTGGACCATGTAAACATTTTTAAAAGGATCCCCGTACATTTACATTATATATATGCCTTAGCTTTTCGTTTTATACATATGAGCTCTGCGATTTCATTGTCTTGGATCTTTACGGCCAGCTCTGCGATTTCATTGTCTTGGATCTTTACGGCCAGCTCTGTGATTTTATTGTTTTGGATATTTACGGCAATCCATACCAGCTTTGCGATTTCATTGTGTTGGATCTTTAGGGCCAGCTCTGTGATTTTATTGTTTTGGATATTTATGGCAATCCATACCAGCTCTGCGATTTTATTGTCTTGGATCTTTACGGCCAGCTCTGCGATTTCATTGTCTTGGATCTTTACGGCCATCTCTGTGATTTTATCGTTTTGGATCCTTATGGCAATCCATCCCAGCTCTGCGATTTTATGATTTGGATCTTTACGGCAATCCCACAAGCTCTGCGATTTTGTGATTGGATTTTTTACTGCTGCTCCTCAAGCCATGCGATTTTATGATTTGGAGTTTTACGGCTGCTCCTCAAGCTCTGCGATTTTATGAGTTTGACTCACGGCTTTCTCCACAGACTTGGACCTTTGATTTCTGTTTTTCCTTCACGACCTGGCTTATGGCTTCCCTTCACGAGCTTGAATGTTGATTGTTGACCTGTCTTCTCGGGATCACTCTGCCTGGTCTTCACCGATCTGCCTGGATTACTCGATCTGAGCTGCGGCAGTCTGCAGATTTTACCTGTGTTATTCTGCATGGGATTTACTGCAATCTACTCTCTACACAGGCTGAGACTTTCTATTTGATCCACCCTGACTGGTTGCGGGAATTTGTTCACCGTGAATCTTTTGATAGAGTGTTGGACTACACATCTTTCACTCGGAGTGCATCTATGTGATTCTTCTTGACTGCACTGCCAATTTGATTGAAGTAACTAAGGTCTGTTTACTCCCTCTCTCTCTCGAGGTACGTATATGGTTCAACCAATTTGACTTGTCCTTTCGGTGACAAGATCAAACTCAGATCTCACTGAGTACAAGGCAGATCCAACAATGGTTAAGATTCTCTATCTACTGTAGCTTACTTGAGAATTAGTTTACTGCACATGTTATTTATTATTTTTCTGTACATGACAGTTGATGAAACATTTCAATGATCAACTTTAACGCAGTGACCAGCAGAGCGTTAAGTTAACGCAGTGACCAGCAGAGCGTTAAAGTTGAAAGAAATGAAACTTATGTTGTTACGTTTTATTACAGTTTGAATTTTATCTCGGTTCTTTATATGTTCATGCAATGAATTTTATTACTGATACTAAAACTCATCTAACCTGAAAAATTGACAGACCTGAGAGGAAGTCAATCGTGACCTCCAAATAGCTTTTCAAGATTAAACACACAGTAGATGGTAGTGGCAAAACATAAGGCCAAATTTGTTGCTAGAGGATTCTCTCAAAAAGAGCGAATTGACTATGATGAAACATTTTTTCTTGTGGCTTGATATACTTCCATCAGAACCATCATTGCTATTGCTTCAGCTATGGGATGGAAGTTGCATCAGATGGATGTAAAGACTGCCTTCCTTAATGTCATTATCGAGGAAGAAGTTTATATTGAACAACTAGAAGTGTTTATTGTCCATGAGAAAGATTCTCACGTATGTAAATTGAAAAATGAATTATATGGACTCAACCAAGCACCTCGTGCTTGGTATGGACGAATAGACGGATACATGGTTAACTTGGGATTCACCAAGAGTGGTGCAGATACTAATCTTTACTACAAGATTATGGATGATGAGCCACTGATTTTGGTCCTGTATGTGGAAGACTTGTTTCTCACAGGAAATGAGAAACTAATTGGATATTGTAAGAAGAAGATTGCCTCTGAGTTTCAAATGAAGGACCTCGAATTGAGGCATTACTTCTTTTGAAGAGATTCGGGATGTTGGACTACAAGTCCGAGGCTACCCCGATGGATGCAAATTTCAAGAAACTGAAGGAGTCTACTTCAAATTCTGATATAATTGATCCCACCATGTATCACCAGTTGATTGGCTCTCTAATGTATCTGACAAACACTAGACCAAATATATGTTTTGTTGTGAATACTCTTAGAAGTTTAGCAATGATATGGGGCAGATTCATTGGGTTTCTGCAAAACATGTTCTCACATACTTACGTGGCACTCTAGGATATGGTCTCAGATATGCTTCAAGATGTGATATGATATTCCAAGGATTTCTTGACTCAGATTGGGTCGGGTGTGTTGCGCATGGGAAGAGCACTTCCTGTTGTTGCTTCATTTTGGGCTCTGTAATGATTTCCTAGTGTAGCACGAAGCAAACCTTGGTAGCACTTAGCACCGCATAGGTCGAGTATATGGTTGCCAGTGCAACAGCTCGAGAAGCAGTATGGCTTCGAAAACTCCTTTCAAGATTGTTTGGTCAGATTCCGAGACCACCTTTGATTCATTGTGATAATCAAAGTTGTATACAGATGTTAGTGAATCCTGTATTTCATTATAAAATAAAGCATATAGAGATTCGATATCACTACATTCGTCATATGGTGCAGAAAGGTGCGGTCGTGTTACAATATGTTGGAATAGATGACCAAACTGCAGATATTCTTACCAAGCCTCTTCTCAAGACAAAATTTTTGAATACTTTCACAAAAGACTTGGACCAAAAGAAAATGCATCCCTCATGGAAAGGGAAAGTCGCGTCTGATAACTATGACGCTTTCACACCGGTACCTCTACTTGTTTTGAATCTGAACCAGGTGATTTGAAAATTTTCAGGATCTTTTTAACCATTAAAATTTGCACATGAAATTTGTATGTTAAAACTCATAAGCAAGCTTTAAATTAAAATTTTAATTGTTTAAAACACAAACATAAGCAAAATAAATAAATAAACAAGTACGCAAACCAAAAGATGGAAAGAAGAAGTTGATAACAAAGTTCGTCCCTCCTGGACTACATCTCTGGGTCTAGCTTCAATGAGGATCGATCTTATTAGTCTTCATCAAATGAGGAAAACAACTTACAAAAGCCTTCAAAGGCGCTTTGGCATTATGCCATACAAAAAAACTTCACTAATTCGTCACATGCTTCTCCAATCTCCCATGCCACTCCAATGCCTTCCCAAGGTATATTACATGTGTTAAATAGCCAAGAAAAAACATATCTCATTCCCAATTTGAATGGAATTTGCAAAGTAATTAATCCCAAAGTTAATGGAATAAAATCCATTTAAAAATGGACGCAAATATGGTAAAAATCTCATATAATAATATAACTTCGCTAAAAAAAACCAAAATCCGAAATATGATAAATATATGGTTTGCAAACCATATAAAAATATGGATATGGGTTTAGAAATACGCCAAAGGGATCACACGCCCATATAGGGGTCTAAATCCACCATCAATCAAATTTAAAAACATTAAATTCCATATCCCACGATATGTGGCACTTGTGGTGCAATGGCAAATGTATTTGGCAAAGGGGGAAGAGGTCATGGGTTCAAACCCGCGAATCTTTCCTCCTTTCACATTTTTGGTCATCATGAAATGTATGGTTTGTTGTGAAAGGTTGTTGGCAGAAGATATCGTATTCAACTATAAACAATTTTCAAACTTAAATATGGCTGCCAACCCATACGGTTAAGACCCAAGCTACGAATATCCTGGATAGTTGGGTGTTGTGGAAACTTTGGCGACGAGGAGGTTGGGGATCCGATCCTCCCCAACCCACGAAATTTTGGAATATAGAGCAACTCGATGCCAACAAAGTTGCCATGTTGCAGCCCTTTATTGGTCCACATGGTGTCATGCCACGTCACCAATACATGTCATCAACCTCATCCACGTCTTGCAATGTGTCCCACTATGGAGTTGCCACATCATCCACCTGCCCACTATGCATGCCACGCTCCACCATGTGGGTGTGCCACGCAGCCCTTTTTTTGCCATTTTACCTATTTTGCCGAAAGTTTAAAATTAAATAACTTTCACGTCTGGAGTCTATTTTGCAGGACATGAAGACTGTAATTTTGACCGATCTCGGAGATCTTCCTGGATCACCAGGTATGGAAGAAATCCCATCGACGTTATGACACGGGTTTGTAGCAAATGGTCGTGTACATTGATGACCACTATATGTTCGGATCCTCAACCTTGCATTCTTTGGAGTATTCCCACCAGCTCTTGAGATGAACTGGTAGTATATGGTCATGTATAGACGTGGCCTCAGTTGGCCTTGTTCTCAACCATGTATGGAAGAAATCCCATCGGCATCTTGAGATGGGTAGCACATAAACGATCGTGTGCATTGGTAACCACTATATGTTTATATTCTCAATCTAGCGTTCTTTGGAGTATTCCCACCAGTTCTTGAGATGAACAGGTAGTAGATGGTCGTGTACACTGGTGACCTATGTTGGTCCTAGTTCTTAAACTGGTGTTTTCAAGAATCCCCACCAGTGCTGGTTCTCAACTTGGTGTAGCTGAATTCCCACCATCAATTGAGATGAACCAATAGTAGATGGTCATGTGAAGCATGTCCAGGTTCTCAGGTAGAGACGAACTCATAACACATGAGAAGTTGACTGCTATCCTCTCCAATGGACTATGTAGAATTGGAAACAAGATATATCTACTGACGAACTGTGTGGATCAATTTTTTTATGGAACCCGTTGACGAACAGAGACAATGTTAACAACCTTCAGTATGTATAGAGATGATTGAGACAGAAGAGATGCACAAAAGAGACCCAAATATTCATGATCTTGATGATGACCATATCTAAAGAATACCTTCCTTCTTGAGAGGAAGTACTGGAATTTGTGCAACTTCAGAAGTTATTCTTATTGTACTTGTATTGTATTTGCTTGTACCCCTTACGAGAGATTATAATAATTTAATTACTCATGTAAACCCTAGAAAGAAGAATGCAAACCCTGGGAAAGAATACACAAGAGGAGAATAAAAATAAATTATTTTGTATTTCCCCAAGGTAAGTCGGCCCCAGTAATTTTTCACATAGAAAATCAGTATAAAAAGGAGGCACCCCTCCTCATTATTTCATACACTCACAACAAGTTCACTCTAGCTAAAAAGGTGTACTATTGCAGTCAAGGAGAGTGTTTTCTAGGGTTGTATCTTAGAGAGAGATTTTCTCTCTCTTTCTTCCTCTCTCTGTTCTCAGGAGCTATTATCTCTATACGAAGGTTTGTTGGGTTTTCCTGATTGGGTTTCCATTGATAAATTCTGGTATTTTTTGTTTCTGTGCGTTTACTTTCTTTTAGAGGTCCTATTGTTTATTTGCAATTAAGTTATACTGCTATAATCTCGTAAAACCAACACGAAAGACGTGGATATACTTTCTCAAGACCAAGGAATCTAAGGAAGTACTCAGAAAGTTCAAAGAATTCAACGCACAAGTACAGAATATGTCAAGAAGAAGGATTAAGACCGTTAGATCAGACAATGGTGGAGAATATACCTCTACAAAGATTCAATGATTTCTGCAAGGAAGCAGGAATTAAGAGGGAGCTCACAATTCCATAGAACCCTCAACAAAATTCGGTTGAGGAAAGAAAGAACCGAATAGTTGTAGAGGCAGCCAAAGCCATGATAGATGACCAATGTCTACCAGTGTCCACCAATCTTTTTATGGGACGAAACATCCATAACAATTATTTATGCACAAAACAAACGCCCTCATAAAATCTTAAAGAACATGACTCTGGAAGAAGCCTCCACAGGAGTGAAGCCAGAACTAGGGCACTTTTGTGTCTTTGGTTGTCCGATCTACTCATGTGCCCAAAGATAAAAGGACGAACCTAGAACCTTCTAGCAAGAAGGGAACATTCGTGGGATATAGTGAGTCTTCAAAGGCTTACAGAATATACATCCCAGAATCGAGCCAGATCGAAGTCAGTAGGAATGTGACCTTTAAAGAAGAGATGGTTGTCCGCAAAGGAAGAGGATTTGATATGGAGATCAATGATGACGAAGAGATGAGATCATCTCCCCCTCTAGTAGTAAAGAAGGAGATTGAAGAAACGAATGAACCGATTGATCCCATTGATCCAATTGCGCCAGTTGATGCTCCAACATATATGGCAACAAGCCAAATAAGAACAAAATGGGCACAACAGACATTGCAGGATGCAGAGGGGCATGAAGCTCCACATGAAACTTATCAAGAAAGCAAAAGACCACAGAGGTTCTCGAGTTATGTAACATGGATGAGTCACATCATTGACTTAAAACCTACCATGTATGAAGAAGCATCCAAACACCAAGTTTGGAAGGATGACATGACGAAGGAATTCACGTCCATCATGAACAATGACGTATGGGAGGTTGTATCGAGACCTGAGAGGAAGTCAGTAGTGACTTCCTAATGCATTATAAAGATTAAACTCGATGCAGATGGTATCGTGAAAAAACACAACGCTAAATTTGTTGTCAGAGAATTCTCTCAGAAAGAGGGAATTGACTATGATTAAACAGTTTCTCCTGTGGCTCTATATACTTCCATCAGAACCATTATTGATATTGCTTCAGCTATAGGAAGGAAGTTGCATCAAATGGATGTAAAGACTGCTTTCCTTCATGGTGTTATTGAGGAAGAAGTTGACATTCAACTATTAGAAGGGTTTGTTGTCGATGGAAAAGAGTCTACCGTACGTAAACTGAAAAAAGGCATTATAAGCACTCAAGCAAGCTCCTTGTGCTTGCTATGGACAGATAAATAGATACCCGGTAAACTTGGGATTCACCAAGAGTGATACAGATCCCAATCTTTTCTACAAGATTGAGGATAATGAGCCACTGATTTTGGTTTTGTATGTGGATGACTTGTTTCTCACTGATAGTGAGAAACTTATTGAATCGTGTAACAAGAAGATTGCCCCTTATTTTGAAATGAAGGACCTTGGGTTAATGCATTTCTTCTTGGGACTAGAAGTATGGCAGAGGCAAAAGGAAATTTTCATAAGTCAAGGAAAATACACCATTGATATTTTGAAAAGATTCGAGATGTTCGACAGTAAGTCCATGGCTACTTCGATGGATGCAAATCTAAAGAAGCTGAGGGAATCTTCTTCAGATTCTGATTTGATTAATCCACCATGTATCGCCAATTGATTGAATCTCTGACGTATCTAACGAACAACAGACCAGATATATATATATATATATATATATATATAGATATGAGTGATCCAAGCAAGATTCACTGGGTTGTTGCAAAACATGTTCTCAAATACTTGTGTGGCTTTGTGGGATATGGACTAAGATATGCTTCAAGATGCGAATTGACTTTGCAAGGATTTTCTGATTCATACTTGGTTGGATGTGCTGCAAATAGGAAGAGTACTTTTGGATATTGCATAAGTTTGCGTTCTGCATTTATTTCTTGGTCTAGTAGGACGCAGACATGAGTAACACTCAAAACTACAAAAACCAAGTATATGGCTTGCAGTAAAGCATCCCAAGATGCAATATGGCTTCGAAAACTCTTTGCATGATTGTTTGGTCAGATTCCAGGACCAACTATGATTCGCCATGATAATAAGAGTTGTATATAGATGTTAGTGAATCTCATATTTCACGACAAGACAAAGCATATATAGATTCGATTTCACTACATTCGTGGCATGATGCAGAAAGGTGCGGTCGAGTTATAGTATGTTTCAACAAATGACCAAATTGCGGATATTCTTACCAAGCCTCTTCTCAAGACAAAGTTTGATTACTTCCACAGAAGACTTGGAGTAGAAGAAAATTCATCCCTCTTGGAGAGGAAAAGTTGAGACCAACATCTACATGGCTTTCACACAGATGCCTCTACCCGTTCCAAATCCCAGCCTAGTATGGGAGAAATCCCATCGACATTGTGGAAAGGGCAGGTAGCACATGGTCGTGTACATTGGTGACCTCTACTTGTTCTGGTTCTCATCCTAGTATGGGAGAAATCCCATCGACAATAGAGACGAACAGGTAGTAGATGGTGGTGTACATTCGAATCCTTTGTTGGCATTGGTTCTCAGCCTACTATGGGAGAAATTCGATCGACATATTGAGACGGGCAAGAAGTAGATGGTCCTGTGCACTGGTGACCACTACTCATTCTAGTTCTCGATCTAGTGTGGGAGAAATTTCGTCGACAACAAAGACGAACAGGTAGTCGATGTTCGTGTACCCTCGTGACCACTATCCGCACTGGTTCTCAGCCTGGTGTGGGACAAACCCCATCGACACTTGAGAGGAACAAGAAATAAATGGCCATGTGAAGAATGTCTTCGTTCTCGATTAGAGACAGACTTGTTGAAGATGAAATGTTGATTGTTGTACTCTCCGATGGGCTGTGTAAAGTTGCAAAACGAATGGATCTACCGATGGACTGAGTGGATCAAATACATGATGACACCTCTCGATGGACAAAGGCAGTGTTGACAACCTTTAGTATGTACAAAAGAGGCAGTTGAGAGGTACAGAAGAGACAGATGTTCGTGAAGTTGATGATCAGCATATTTGAAGAATACCTTCCTTGTTGAGAGGGAGAGCTGGAAATTGTGCAACTTCAGAAGATATTCTTATTGTACTTGTATTGTATTTCCTTCTACCTCCTACAAGAGATTAGACTGATGTTATTACTCATGAAAACCCTAGAAAGAATCAATGTAAACCAAGGGGTAGATTACGCAAACAAAAGAATAAAATAAATATATATTTTTTGTATTTCTCCAAGGTAGGTCGGCCCAGTCAATTAAACAAGTCATCCCTATTAAGGTAAAAGTCAGTTTTTGTAATGTGTATAAATAGAAGGCAAATGTGCCTCATTAAGTCACTCATCCAACATAAGCAAGTTCACTCTCTCTTCTAGAGAAGTTTGCAGCATCAGCCAAAAAGAGGTTTTCCAAGGTTTTATCTTAGAGACCTCTCTCTCTCTCTCTCGGAAGCTATCACCTCTATACGAAGGTTTGTTGGGTTTTTCCCGATTGGGTTTCCTAGGATAAATTCTTGTAAGTTTTTGAACTTTGTCTTTCTTCTAGAGATACTAATGTTTATTTGCAATTAATTTATACTACTATAATCTTGTAAAAACAAACATGAAACATGAGGGGGGCACCTAGAAGCCCCCCTCCCCCCAGGCCCATGTTTTCATCTTTTACAATAAAAATAAATGCAACTTAAGATATTAAAAAGTTAAAAAATAAAACCAAATTAAACCAAACTTAAATTAAATCCTGGATTAACCTAAGAGTCTAACACCTTCCTAAAAGCTACCCTCTCACACTAGTAAATCGAGCAAACTCCTTGATGCTTATTTGATCATGATGTTGATTCATTTAGGTTACTTTTCGGAGTTTCAATTTTGACTCTAGATAGTAGACAATAAATACTGATGGTAGTTTTGACTCTTTACTATTTAGTATTTTTTTAGAAATGTTAATCTACTATTAGATTTTCCACTTTCGTCTATTTCATTCTTCTAATTTCTCTGTGTTAACCATTCAGTATCTATATGGCTATCTCTGAATTTCAAAAGCTATCGGATGACCTTCTTGCATCAAGATTGCACCTATCTCAAATCCTGAGGCATCACACTCAACGATAAAAGGTTTGGTTAAATCTGGGGTTCCTAATACTGGTGTTGATGACATACTGTTCTTTAATGCCTCAAAGCATTTTTCTGCCTCATCATTCCATCAAAATGAATTTTTCTTCAATAAGTTTGTTAGGGGGGTCTTTTTATTGGCGTAATTTTTCACATGTCTTCGATAGTACCCCGTTAAGCCTAGAAACCCTCGTAATTTCGAGATATTATCTGGTTGGGGCCACTCAGTGATTCCCTTAATCTTACTGGGATCGACTTTCACTCCTTTTGATATTATATGTCCAAAATAGTCCACTTTCCCAAAAGTGCATTTTGACATTTTTGCAAAAAACTGATGCTTTTCTATGATGGTTAGTACTTGATCTAAGTGTCGAATATGCTCTCCCCATGTATTACTATATACGAGGATATCAACAAAAAATACTAATACGAACTTTTGTAGATATGGCTGGAACAATTCGTTCATTGCGGCTTGGAAGGTGGCTGGAGCATTAGTTAACCCGAAAGGCATTACTTTGAACTCATAATGACCCTCATGAGTACAAAAAGCGGTTTTGGCTATGCCTTCTAATCTAACCCTGATTTGGTAATATCCTGATTTCAGGTCTAATTTCGAGAAGTACTTGGCTCCATTAAGTTCATCTATCATCTCATCGATGAATGGAATAGGGAATTTATTCTTAATTCTGACTTTGTCAAGTCCTTTATAATCTATGCACAACCTCAATGATCCATCCTTCTTTTGAACTAGCACTACTGGGGCAGCATAAGGGCTTCAGCTCTCTGAAACGACTCCACATTTTAACAAATCTTGACTCAACCTCTCAATCTTTGTTTTATGATGATGGCGATATCTGTATGGTCTGATATTTATCGATTTTGCCCCTAGCTCTAGCTCAATTAAGTGCTCTGTCTTCCTGTTTGGTGGGAGCTCCATCGAAAGCTCTTGGAACACCTTGTGATGTTTTTGGATTAGCTCCTGTATCTCCGGAGAGTTGTAGTGAACTGCTTCACATGTTAGTAGCTCCATCTCTTGACATTGGATTACGTAAGAAGGTGGTCCTTTCCGAATTAGCCTTCTCATCTGATGTGATGTAACCAATTGAGTTTGGGGTGGTTCGAAACCCTACAACTGGTACTCTTTTCCTAACCAATAGAATTGGATGAAATGCTCTAGTTGGTTAGCGGAGTAAGTACCCAATGTTGGTAACCATTGGATTCCGAGTACAACGTCTACTCCTCCAAAAGGTACAGCAAAGAAGTCGGATTCTGAATGCATACTTCTTAACAGGACTGCATTATAAGAATTATACTTTTGCATACTTCTTATCTAACTAGTCCAATCTGGTGATTACTGGATTTTCTCTACGATTAACCCTGATTTATTTTTATTGGTTGGTTGAAGCGAGCTCCCCACAGTTATATATTTTTAAATAAATATAATAATTATTATTATTATTATAATATAACTTTGTTTTTAATTATAATAATTTGTTATATTTTATAATAATAATAAGTATTATTATTATATCTATATATATATGTGTGTGTGTGTGTGTGTGTTTTTGCAAGTCATGTGCGTGGGCAAAAATGAAACGAAGTGTCATCGAGAATGGGGAGATGGTGGGGGACGTAAGCAGATGCAACCAAGACGACAGGAAGAGATAGGACACAGGGATGGAGGGAGATAGCACGACAGAGAAGGCAGGAGGGAGATGAAGGAGGAGGTTGGCACGAGGGAAACGTAGAGCGAGAGTGGAGGATGCAACATGGATTAGTGTGGTCGCGAACGTGAGGAGAAGGAGGAGAAGCAAGCACGGTAAGAAGAGCAGTGAGTGCAAGAGGAGGGCGAGCAACAGACACAGGAGAATGAGGAATAGGGGCGCAAATGGAATGGAGGTCGTGGGCATTAAGGAGAGATGCAGATGGAGGGGATGCAACAACCGCAGGTGACCAGGATCAGCACGACGGTGGCTGGTGCAGCAAGCATCGAGGGCTCTGATACCACTATATTGGAAAAGTCAACGTAGAAACATTTTTGATAAAAATATATATATATATATATATATATATATATATAATATAAACTTAGATGCTTATTTTACAATAGGGATCTCGTTTATATATGTTTACGGGCAATAAGGATGACTTTTCATAAAGTCGTGTTCTTTCATCACTAATTACAAATTATTTATGCAGTGATTTAGTTTTGAAGATTATTATGTTTTATTTATTATTCCTTTTTCTTATATATATATCTAAATATATATTTATATAACAATATGGCAATAACTAATAGATATAGATTCCATATTGATGAAATTATTTTTTAATTTTACTTTTCGCATGGTAATAGTTATTGTTGGGATTTCTCTTTTTTATATTTTGAATTAATTTTTATGATTTTGATTCGCCCCCTTTCCCCAAAAATTCCTTAAAATTTGGGGTGGCCTCCACACGTCCCCCTAGTGTGTTACCCTACTCCCCCGTCCCGGAAACGTGATGGAACGCTAGCATTTTTTATGCTTCTAGATTAATCTATGCAAACAGTTCGGCATCCCAAGCAAACAAAGATCAAAATTTGAGCAAATTCGATATTTTTAATGGTTTCCGGCTAAGTAATTGATAGATAAAAGATAACCATGACTTGCGATGTATGACTTGGGACTAATGAGTGGCAAAAGGTGTCTTGGGTTATTATGTTATGACCCCCTAGAAAAAATTTGGATCACTTTCTTAATGTCAAATGTTATTACTTGACATTGTGGTGTTCAACTTCATGGTGGGGCACATTCTCCCCTTGGGACGAAATTGATCAAAATAGCTATAATAAAAGCATGCAAATCAAGTTATGACTTGAAAAATATGTAAGGGGGAACCCCCTACATATTGTAAAAATCCCCCCATGTCTCGTATGCATCAAATTTACAATAGGACTGATTTTTCAAGTTGTAAAAATCGGTTATAAGAAGTAATTCGCCCCCCTCACTTAGATTTGACTTTTCCAACCTGATCCATGTGATCAAGTGAAATTAAATCTCTAACATTGATTATTTCATTGTATATGTTAATCTCAACCATCCATCAAAAAGTCAATTAGGGATTTGGTTCCTCTTAAATATAAAACCGAATGAGCTCCTCATTTGTAATGGACTCTTCGCTCTCGAAGAAAATAATAGAAAATATTTTTGTGGTTCATTTCTCTTGTGATTGCAATGATGAATCAATTTTATGTCTTTTTACTGAGCCTCTTCTTCCACTAGATCAATCTTATTTTCATCCATATATTGTTTTGGTGGTGATTTCTAACTTACAAGGAAAGGAGGTCGATTTCTCCCAGTACAACTTGGTTGGACGACTTGATCGATAAAGAAGACTTGCTCTTTGGGAGGGGGTTTCATCTATGAATGGGATCTCTTTGCTATTGCCATTGATCTCTTACAACATCCCCCTTGTTTCCATCCTTGTCATTTTTATTTGCAAAGTAACTAGATCATATTCAATTCATGCAATTTGCCTCTAACATGTTCTTGATTGTTTTGTAGATAAAAATTCACCAAATCTACTATAGAGTCTTGGTTGGAAAAGAAGTGAAGATCTAGTTGGGGTTGTTAGAAAAAGGGGAAAACTCTATCCATCTCTCTGGATCAAGGTAAGTATCCAAATCATTTATCAAACACTCTAGATCCATTTGCAGATCTCAAAATTAGTTAATTAAACCTTAAAAATTTATTTTATTTGCATGCTTAGTCATTTCGATTTTTCGCCACTTGGGTATTTTCTGTATTGTGATCTTGGGCAAATCCACAGCTAAGGCGTCATCTTTTCGACTTCATTTTAACCTCGGATCGAAGAACTAGTCTCAAAACCTATTCACCCTAGCTGGAAAAATATTGTTTTTACATTTGCTTGGTAGTTTGCTTGTGAAAGTGTGGTTTGACAAATCTTTTGTGTGGGCATACAAATCTTGTGTTAAGGGTTTCATCTAAACATAATCCATCTCATCCTTGATTAATTCACCTTTTAATTCAATCATTCCCCCAAGGGTAGCGACTTAGACCATTTAAACCCTAGCACCTATTTCCTAGACCTCTTAAACTAGTAGATCATTTCCTTCAATTGGTTCTCAACTTGGTGTAGGAGAATTCCCACCAACACTTGAGATGAACTGGTAGTAAATGGTCGTGTGCACCATGCATTAGTTCTTGGTTAAAAATGGACACGTGGTAGATGAGTTGTTGCTTATTGTACTCTATGATGGACTGTACAGAGTTACAAAACTGATGGATCTATCAATGGACTGAGTGGATCATATACATGATAACACCTCTCGATGGACAGAGACTATGTTGATAGGCTTCATTATATATAGAGATGATCCAGACAAATGAGATGTACAGAAGAAACCCAGATGTTCGTGATGATGATGATGACCATGTTATCACATATATAGTAGCCGTGCTACCATATTCTATTTTTCAAATTCAATACATTTTTTCATCCAGATCTCCAACATATGAAATGCTGAGATGAGGAGTTGTGATGGATCATTATGTTACTAGTGGACTATAATACTCTCCCATGCCAAGATCGAGTCTCAGGACACTCAGATTTGAGTACTGATGTAATCATTTAGTCATTTGTAGAGCAGTTAGTGATGCCCAAATTTGGATCAGTGTTTCTCATTACACAGATGATGCTTCAAATGGATATATTTGCACGATTATGACTCAGTTTATATTATATTGTGGTATGGTTATCATTTGCTCTTATACTCATTTTTGTGACATGTATTAGCATTTAGTGTCATGATTTGGCGGTCATATAAATATGTGGACTTGGATGTATCTGTATTATGTATTGATGTCCCTACTCAAACTTGCAAGTTCTTGACCTATACTCGTTGGTTTTACCCTCCTTAGTGAGAATAGAGGTAGTCATTCTCACCATTTCTTGGCTTGCTAGTGTTGGTTTCATCTATCAATGTCTTCACTCATCCATTACCTCCCAGTTATGTTTTATCCCGACCTACTGCTTCACTTGTGGCATGGAGGACCTTTTCCTCGCTAGAGACTTTGTTGGACAAACCTCTCTGTTTATTTGTGTCTCGGCTCTAAGTTACCTAGGTTGTGTCTGCTTACCTGAAACAACTAGTGCTACCAATAATACAGTGTATCTGGAAATGAATTGAATATCTTGCAAAAAAGCCCATTCCTGAAAAGTAGTGTTTTTCAACATACATGAATGAACGGCTAGCCTAATGAAATTGGCTCTTAAAAAATATTACAATGAAATATCCTAAACATTCATGAAAAGAAGTGTTTTTCAACATACATGAATGCAAGGCCTAAAATACTAAAAGTCTACATAAAAGTGCGTAGACCAAGGCTATGAAAATCAAAGGCCCGAAAAGCAATGCTTCCTAAAAGTTCTATCTAAGGATTGTTAGCCTTACTTGTATTGAGTTGGATTGTGAGCATTTATCAAGGTGAGTAAGCATCTCTAAAGTAGTTCACCCATTTGTGAGGCACTGCCATCCCCTTTGTTATTGTTTGTCCGGCATATGACTAGAGTGTGCATTCCCTTTCCATATCCAAAGTGTCAGAATGTTGAGTTGGTGGTCATCCTTTGTCCAAGCCTTGAAAATTTTAGCCTTCACCATTCACTAGCAAATTGACTACAACTATGAAGTGAGTATGGTCTTGAAAGTCTGATCTGAGTTATGATTAATAAGTAAAACCCTATATATATGTATTTGATTGATGAACCACCAGTGAATTGACTGCTACTTGTTATGATTGTTACTTAAATGATTTGCAAAGCATGTCTTAGTCTTTGAACACTTGCAGCATATGGATGCCAACATGAGTTATATTGGTTATCTGATCATTTACAGGTTAGTATTTTGTATATTGGATATTGTTGATGATCAGGTAGAGACCTGGAAAGGGTATGAGTATATACCCTGCATGGATTTGGACTCTCTGAGTCTAATGGAACAACTTGTTTTCAGTTTTGGGCACTTGCAAAGATGATCATGCTCATTTTACCCTTCTAATGCAGTTTTGCTTCATTGGATGATGTGTCTGAGCAGGGAGATTTTTTTTATTGGACTTCCTAGGGAGTTGTATGGGGCGTTGAGGGTGCAGCCACTTGATTGTACCATAGTACCCCCCTTCCTAGAGAGCCCGATAGGCTCAGTTGGACAACGCAGGCACCATAGGAGGTTGTTTTGGCAGGTTCACGTTTCTCTAAGCAGATTAAAAAATGATTAAATGCCTACTGAAGAAATCGATTTGGGCTACTCAGGCAAGCAAATGGCATGGGATGAGTCATGATGATACGAGTGATGTCCTCCAAACCTTCTGCAGTAGTTGCAAACCAGACTGGGCCCACACCTATTTTTGGGGCATTTTTACATTATTTTCTAAGGCTTTTAGGAGGCTCCCGATTTCCTCAAGGAGGCACAAAGTAAAAAAATTATAATATTATATTGTTTTATTGTGCCATGGGCACACCCAGAGGGAATTAGTTAACACTCCATGGACCTACCATGTGCTTCATTTATTTCTTGTTGAGTGGGGTACCCTCTTTATGGGTGATCTAGTCCACTTTGGTACTTTATGCTTATATTGATCCATGTATTGTATGTTGAGCTCATCTCAACCATTGATTAGAAAATTTATATCTTTTAATCTCAGCCACTCATTTTAAAAGTGGTTAGGATTTTGGTTCTCTCGTTCCTATTTAAAGGAGGGAGCTTCTCATTTGTAAGGGGTCTTTGACTCTTGGATCAAATTAATGGAAAAAATTTCTTCTGCTTATTTTTTGGATCTCTTTTCCATCTGGTGTTCTTAGATGGTGATTGGAAAGTCTTTTCCTTCCTAGCATTCGGGAAATTTGTCTGAAATCTATATATTTTTGGGGATCGTTGTCTTGTCTATAGGAGGCGACTTCACTCAGGCATTTTTGCAGGGGGACCTCGACTCACTTGAACTGGTTTCGTCTGTAACAAAGGGTTTTCATTAGCTTCATTGTGATCTATGATTACATCTTGTTATTTTTTTGTAAATCTTCTCTTTTTCTCATGACACAGTAAATCTTTTATTGTTGACGTCTACTTGTGCAGGAGAGAGGGCGCATTGGTCACTTGGAGCAAACCGTTGGACTTAGAAATCACACAGGTCTTCTCAAATTGATAGGGATAGCAAGGGTCATCACCTTCAAGGCATCTACAAGGATTTCCAGGTAAGATCTGCAGGTTAGTTCCTTTCTTCCAAATATCAATCCATTGACACATGCTTTTCTTCATTTTACTGAAAATTCCATAAATAATAAAAAACCAAAAATACTAAAAAAATAAATGGCTAGATCTCTGGACAAACCACAGCTGGGTTTTGTAGATCGGGTCCTCCCCTCTCCAGTTCACCCTCAACGCTAAGCTAAAAGTGGCTAGCTTGCCCTAGATCTGGAAAACTATCCTATCAAACCCCTACGCTCCTCATGAAATTCTGACTTTTTCTGGGATTTGATTTTTCTAGCATAATTCCTTCTTGGGTTTGTAGATCGCGTCCTCCCCTCTCCAAATCACCTTCAACACTAATCTAGATACTGACAGGTGGCCCTAGATCTAAGAAGTTTTCTTCCAGGACCCTAGTGCTCCTTATCATCTTTTTGACTTTTTCCCAGATCTGATTTTTCTAGCATTTTTCCAACTTGGTTTTGTAGATCAGGTCATCCTCATTCCACTTCTCCTCCAACGATGAGCTGGTGGTCTCCATACTGTCCTAGATCTGAGAATTTTACTTTCAAAACCCTAGCTCTAACCTACCTTGCTGTTGGTTTCTCCCCGTAGACTGACTTTTCGGACCAAATACTTTTTTTGGGTGTGTAGATCGAGGTATTTCCCAAGTGGATCTCCTCCAACGCTGGGCAGATAGTGACTCCATTTCCCTAGATCTGACAGGCACTGATCTCCAACTCTACCACTACCCCCTCTTTGGCCTCGTTTCCTTGTCATCTGACTTTTCCTTGGTGATTAGGGTACTTTGACTCTGTCATGTCTTTCATGTCTGCCCATCGGTACTAGATAGTACCAATCATGTCCTTCACCTCCCTACATTGGTCACGTTTCCCAAGGCAGCGGATATCCTCACTTGTTGTTAGTACCTCAACCCCATATCTAGTATTTACTTCATAGGGCACCTATGTCCTACTTTGGATCAAACCTCATACTTCCTAAACCCTTATCCAAAGCCTTGGTTCACCTAGTGACATCATCCATAGATCTAGGGCTTCCACTACCTTACACCCTACGTACCTCAAGCCCGTTTGATCTGATCTAGTGTCTACGTTAGATCTCTCCTATCGAGAGTAGATCTAGGTCTCCCTCTCTGTTGTCTTGGACTAAGATAACATAAAGTGAAGGCTACCTCGATTGGCGTGATAACCATCCATTTGGGAGTCTAGATAGTCTTGTTTCCACCTCCTTAGTTGCTTTTCCATCTTAGATCCACCTCAGATAAGTAACTACAAGGTTGTTGATAACATACCATATCTAAAGAATACCTTCCTTGTTTAGAGGGAGTGTTGGAGTTTGTGCAACTTCAGAAGTTAATATTATTGTACTTGTATTGTATTTCCTTCCACCCCCTACGGGAGATTATACTAATATGATTACTCATGTAAACCCTACAAAGAATCAATGTAATCCATGGGGAAAGATTAAACAAGAAAATAATAAAATAAAATCATTTTTGCAATTCCCTAAGGTAGGTCTACCCCAGTAAAAAGTCACCTGGAAAACCAGTATAAATAGGACCCCCCCCCATTTCTTACTAAACTCACAGCAAGTTCACTCCAACAGAAGGTGCGTGACTACGCCCAAAAGGAGTGTATTCTGGGGTTCTATCTTAGAGAGAATTATGTCTCTCTCTTTCTTCTTCGCTTTCTTATCAGAAGTAATCATCTCTACACGAAGATTTGTTGGGTTTTTCCTAACTGGGTTTCCAGGATAAATTCTTGTGTTCTTTGTTTTTATGCTTTGTCTTTCTTCGAGAGACCATATTGTTATTTACAATTAAGTTACACTGATATAATCTTGTAAAAACTAACATCTTGGGCATTCATCTAGTGGTTCAACTTGACCTTCTTGTGATTTTTATTGTCTGGTTAGGGCATAAACCAGATTTAGTAAGTCATTTCTAGATTTGTCTTATTCATTGGTTGTCGCAAAGTTGTGAATTATATCCCTCGCATTAGGGTTACCTTCCTTGGTAAGTTGGCATTATTCTAAATGATTTCCATCAATCTTAGAGCATATTTTGTTGGTTGCCCTCTTATAACAACAACAAGGCTTTTAATCAATTTCCCTATTTGTGAGCATTTATTATTTCTAACTTCTATACTCTTGAAATACTTGGTTAACGTGTGTGTATCCATTGCTTTGACCCCATAAGGCACTGATTTTTGTTAAGAGGTTGTTAGTGAGGTATTATTATTGTGTAGGTCTATTTCACCTAGGCTCCCCTTTAACCTCTAAGAGTTGTCCTAAAGCATAAGGAAAGTGCATTGTGGGAGCAGTGGATGTATCTCCTAAATAGTTTGTCAATCTTAGCACCAACCCTCCCAACCTATCAGGCGTGTGGTAGTTTGTGCAGTAACAAGGGCTATGGCAGAGAAAATCCTCTTTTTGCAAGTGTCAACCTTAGAACTCATCCAATTCTTACCATGTGCGTTAAAGAACTAAGTACTTCATTTTCACTTATTAAATCATATCATTAAATGCATGTGTGAGGTTCATTGAGAAATTCTTCTCATGTAGTTATGGAAGCATGGGATCAATATACTTCTATGACAGTTGTAAAAGTGCTTCCTTCTATGGTCAAAAGTAATGTCAATTGTCTTTTTACCAATCCTCCCATCTCCTTTGGAATATATCACTCATTTACCATGCAGTTTTTTTACTATGTAGAGTTTTCATGTTTTTGTCTCCATAGCCAATACTAAACTATGAAATTAACCAATAATCGACATTGTGAGCCAAATTCCAAACATTACAAGAAAAGAGGATGGTTGTGGCTGAGCATAGAAGATGGTTATGCATGAGCACTGTAAGCATTGGATTTCCTTGTGGGACTGAAAAGCAATGAAGGGGATTGCCTTTCTTGTGTTATGTGGGGCAGTGAAATAGAGCGACATGGTTGGGATGATTGAGTGAGATTCTTCTAATTGTTTAGTCGTGGGTAGATTGCCTAAGCATGAGAGCAAATGGGATGTGGGCTAAAAGAGAAAAGCATGTAAGTGTTTCTTTCATCCTGGTGCCCTCGTAGCCCAACTTGGGGGTGGTATTTGCACTTGATATCTACGGTTGGATGGAAAATCACTCTTACATAGCCTATTGCTTAGATCTTCGTCTGCTAAAAGATAAGTATTCTCTTTGTCTATGAATGTGAAATCATTCTATTTACTTCTGTAATAAATATGCTTGTTTATGCACGATGTGTGAGTGGATAGAGTCTTGATTCCGATGTGTTTTATATTTATTAACTTGTGCATGCATCTGTTAGCTTATGATGGTCCATGTGGCAAAAGTTATAAACATGAAATTCATAATCACCCCCTCCTATGGTCGAAATGATGGATGGGGACACTACAAAACTGCAAGCTGAGATCAACCACCACATCTCATAATTGGACAAGACATGCTAGTTATATCACCTAAGGAACCCATGCCACAAGAGCATCTCATTTTCCAATGCCTCACATATTATAAGATCTGTGGGAGGGAGGTTCTATTGTTTATTTTGACACTCGAGTAACTACCTTTCCACTTTATTCTATTACCCTCACTAACAATGCCTTGCTCTCTTCTTAAGGGAATCTCTTGAACACAAATACGAAAGATATTCAAACCTCCTCTTGATCATAATTATGCATTGAGTACCTATTTTGTTTTACTTTATCAAGTACAGGTACCCTATCCATCAACCTATAGTTTAGTTGTTGGGACGAGGCATTGTCGTGCAAACTGTTGAATTTTAGCATTAGCATATAACTTAAAAAATTTGCAGATCAACTTAAACAATTCAGCAGTACAGTAAAAACACATTCATCACATCAACACACATGGACACAAGATTTTTAACTTGGGAATCCTTCAAAGGACAAAAACCCCAAAAGCATTAATAGCTCATCTCGTAAATGACATGACTCTAGAAAATTCTTCAAAAATTTCCTCAAATCCAGATCTAGATTTTACCCATAGTAACTATAAAATTTATCGGTACAAATCAGACTGATAATTTTACCCCCAATTTCCAGCAATTACAAAAATTACCGATTTAGGGTTTTAACAAGAAAAACAAAGATTTCTCTCTCCTGCCCAAAAATATCAGACTGCCTGGAACTGCCCGTGTCTTTCTCTCTCCTACCCGCTGCCCGAATTCTTTATCTCTCCTGCCCGATCTCCTTCTCTCTCCTGCTCGTAATTTTTGGGCAGATATCTATTGCCCGAATCTACTGGGTCTATCCGTGACCCTAAGGTCTACCCGGCAGCTGCTGTAGCATCCTATTGGTAGCCCGCAACCCTCAAAGGTTGCCCCGGAGACTGCCCGAGGATTGGCTGACTGCCAAACCCTCACAGGTATGCGGCCCGAGGGCTGGCAAGCAGACCAGACCCTCGCCGGTAGGAGCCTGTGGGCATTGAGAAGGAGGGTCGAGCCCTAATATGTTGTCCGAAAGAAGAATAAGGACAACCCGAGAGGAAAGAAGGGGTTGTCCAACACTTGGCCCCCAAAAAAAGAAGAAAAATAGAGCTGCCCAATGTGACGCTACCCGAAAACTTGTTGAGACTGCCCGGATCTGTAAGATGAATAATGGATCTGAATAAAGCTGCCAAGAAATTTTCCCAAGTGATGAAACCCTAGCTAACGGTTTGTTGAGAAAAGATGAATGCCCTAGCTAAGGCAAAACAACATTCATTGGAGCCTTTTGTAAAATAGCAGCTTCTCCCGTGAGATCAAATCTTGTATGTGATAATGAGAAGACTTGATCGTCTTTTATAGTCTTCATTCACCTGTAAGCGGACAAAATTAGGAAAGATAAAAATAAAAATATTTTAATCTTTTCCTAATTTCACTTTTACTTTCTTACCATGAAAGGTCTTTTATTTATCTTTGACTTTTATAAGAAGTCCTTATTTAAATTTGACTTCCACCTTTGGTCCTTTTCCTATGGTACAAAAGTCCTTATTTAATTTGACTTTTGACTTTAGCCTTTTTCTAAGTGCCCCTGTGGTCCTTTTTTATTTCAAAAGTACATGATCATAAACCAAGACAATTATTATTGCTTTTATCTCACACACTGTGTGACACCTAGATCTAGTACTAGGGTAACTTGACCAAGGGTAGATAATCCTTGGAGAAGCACACCAAGCCCATAGATCAAGGGCCAAGGTGCCACACATGCACAGACCCATTCTAGGGATTACAGTGTCTTCATTCTCCAAGAAAAAAGCTACCCAGAACTAAGTTGAGTCTACCAATCCAAGACTGGTCTACATCGTGGTCCCGAACCAGATGTCTACTCAACACAAGGATGAGTCTACCCTAGGCAAAGCTGGCTCTATATCATGGCCCCATACCAGATATCTACCATTCAACAAATTGATCACTCAGCACTGGGTTTAGTCTTCACCGTGGTCCCGGACCAGCTGGTTCCATTCTCCTAAGAGAAGGGTTGTCGATGCTGCTCAAAAAATCAACACAAACAACCCAAGATTAAACCCATACCTATGTAGAGCTCCTCTGTGTGTATGTGTGACAAAAGTTGTTTGACCTTCCAAGTTAATTTCCTGCCATTAACAAAGGGGCAAAACGCATGCCCAACAAGTCAAAGTGGTTTATGTGGATACTAATAAGACACTTTATCTTTTATCCTTTCATATTAGCTTTATTCTCTTTTATGGATTATTGTTTAGCAATAAGTTTCAATCTTAGATCTTTTGATTTTGACATCATTCTAGCACTTGCTTTTCCACTCCCAAATTGCACTTTGAGCTACTAGATGTACTTTTTATTATCTTATCTTAGAGTCATACCATGCGTATATTCAAAATATGTCCACAACACTACCATTCACATCGATGAATATCTAATTATAATCAAGGTCTCTCATGTGTTTTTTGAAGTGCTTTTATCTAAGTGATGTAGCATCCAACAACCTCCATAGCATTGAAGATCTTGTTACTAGCCTGAATGATTACACACTGGAGATAATTATCATCGGATGCCTGGCAATATGCAAGTAACTTCTCCGTCTCCAACTTCCAAATCGATCTCTGTACTTCCAATTCCACAATCCTTTATTCCTTTACAAGAACTTGTTACCACAACATTATCTCAAATATTCAAAGTTCTAAATATAGTCCTTGAAACCGATGTGTCCTTACTATGTTAGCTCAACCAATTTTTAAGGTCTTGGCTTTTGAATTACATGAGCCAACAAGTAAAGCATCCCAAGGCTATGAAATTGTCCAAGGAATCCTACAATAAAATCTCTTGCTTTTTAATTGAAGGCCTTGGTTTTGACTGATCTATGTATTCAATTTGCAGTCCAGAAACATTCTAACCAAAGAATTTAACTTTTAATGGACAATCCTCAAATATATCGTTGTGTTGTGTTTCCTTCAAGTGTTCCACATATGGGTCAATGTGTGTCATAGTTGAAAAAATTGGCACAAAACCGGCAATACCAAAAAATAATAATTTTTTCTAGCTGCCAATTTTTTGGGCCAATAAAATTGTGATTTTTTAAAAAATCAAACAAATAGAAAAAATCCAGAAAAATTGACAACGGTGAAAAAAATCATCAAGCAAATTTTGACCCTATTAAAGTACATTTTTTGCATTTATTAATGCTTGTCGTGGTTTGTCAGTTTTTCCCGATTTTTTCGCCGATTTTCCGAGAAGTTGTATTCTAGACCCTCGCCATTTTTTGACGATGACATTGTTATCAATTACGACTTGTGTTACTCCTTCAAACCGAGGGGAGCCAAGGTATGAATTTTGTACGCTACCATTTGTCCACTTTCTATACCGACTAATATTTTTCCCAACTTTGTGTGCCAAGAGTTTAATAGGTGTAATTATCACTTACCCCTCTAAGTGACCAATAGCAACCTTCTTTGTCACCCTTGAATTTGTGCATTACACATCTACCTACAGTTGTGGCTTCCTAGATGTTTGTTCCTTCTCGGTCTACATCGATTCAACATATTGTGCGGAGCATGTATTCCCAGAGGTGCTCAGATTGTTTCGTACATTCCCAACGTCATCTGTATCCTTTCAAGGACCAACTACTTGTGCCTACATTTCAAGAGCTATGTCAACTCACTTCTCAAATCCTTTTTGACATATTTGCTCTATCCTTACCTTCCAAATGTCATATGCTTAGGACAGTTCTTAGTGTAATTTGGTCTATCCTCAATCGTTGTACCTGTGTCTTTTGTGCATGCCTTCTATTTGGTAAGGTTAACAACTTCGGAAAAGCCCTTGTATCTATTATTGCACAAGTCCTCACACACTTTCTTCGATGACGCTATTATGTGTAGCTTCTTCTTCTTTGTAGTCTCTACTTAGTTGGGTAGCTCTAGTGTACTCAAGTTCATGTAGCTTAATTACTCCTTTGGAAGACATTTTGTAAATGTGCCTACGTATTTGATTCCTTGAAGTTTCACATGTTCTATACTATTGAACCGCAATTTAGAGGTTTTATCCTCTTGTATGCTTACAAACTAATACAAATTTCAATCCAACAAAATACCCTCCATGTAATACAAATTTCAATCCCACAAAATACCCCCATGTAATACAAATTTCAATCCAACAAAAATACCCTCCATATCTTCAGAAAGCCAACCAAAGTTTTCAATTATTCATGCACCACAAGAAATTGTGGCCTATCCACTAGATTTTTGGAAAGATATGCAACCCATAGTAGTAGAATTTGATAGAAAGAAACCTTCCAATATCAAAATCAAGGCAAGAAATCAACTAGGCCAAATTTCTACCAAAATTTGATTTCAATTGAATGAATGTATCGTAATCAAATTTCAATCCGTATTTCTAGAAAGTTGACCTAAAATAAGCTTTGAAATTAAAATTGACTAAAAACCCTAGAATGCTAAAAAAAAAAGCATAACTTCATAATTTTACATCAATCATGATTAACAAAGGCTGACCTCCTCATCCAAAGCACAACTCAATTGCAATTTGCCTATTTGTGCATTGTAAGGCAGCCTTGAAGAGAATTGGTTGTCAATATGAGGAGATATTTTTCTTGTTTGTTGCTATTGGAGATTTGAACAGATTTAAGCTTCAAGAATGGAGTTAAGTATCTAGAAAGGAGCTAGAATTCACTTTTCATGTGTTATGGGATTCTATTCTTCGTGCCACTTTATAAAATTGTTCTCTCAATCTCTCCAACTCATGGTTTTTTTTCTATGGTTTTTAATGCATCCATCAGCATTTCCTCAAGCCTATATTTCTACTTTTGAGGGGAAGAGATTGACATCACAACAAATTAAACCTATTTGGGGGTCTAGTTTATGGTGCCTCATTTTAGAATGCATCGGATCTGACAATCTCGACTAAACAGAGGTTGCAGCTCCCACACCCTCCTCGAGATATACTGTTTCTAGAAGCAATTTCACATCTCCTCATCCAAACTTAAACTTCCAAGAGACGATAATCAAACCTACAATCCTTTATGGTTCAATGATCTAGGGAGTGAGTTTGCTACATACCAACTAGGCCCAACCTAAGAGAGCCCACATCTTGCTTCTCAGGCACATCCTCTATTGCAAATGCAAGGTTACCCAACCCATTATTGAATTTGAGATTTGGGGTACATGGTGTTTGTTCAGCCCCAGGGGCTGATATTACTGTTCTAATGCTGCTGTTATTTCTGCTGTACAAGTACATTTTTAGATCTGGCTATTAATAAGTTGCCAAAAGAGGGATGAAAAATTATCTCCTTCGTTGGCCTCTTTTCTCCTTAATCGCCAAGAAGTTTGGGGCTGTTTGAAAGTGCAATATTGTACTTCTTGCACTATTGATTTGTACTTTAATGTACAGCAGTTCTAGGGCAAAAAATTCTGGGGTTAAGATCCAAGGAACCTTCTAGAAAGAAGCAGAAATTTCTGAATGGCATTGCAATGTAATTCTGATGAAATTCCCAACAACATTGTGTTATTGCAGCCAATTATCATGATTATGCACCATCTTGTGAAATCTTGACGTTGATTAAACCTAAATGGGTTGTCAGATGTAGTACATTTTCAGAGATTAGGCCAACTTCAAGTCCTAGATAATTTTGACACAACAAATATCCACCAATTATGGTAGAGCTAGATTGGTTAACAAAGGTTCGTTTACCAGCCAAAAAAGAAAATGAGAAAGTAGACCTTTCGGGTGAAGAAACAAGGAAGAAAGACACATGCGCCTTTCGCAAGCACCCTTTTTTGTAAACCCTACTAGGGTTTCACCCACAAGACATAGGAAGTGGTTGGGTGCTTGACCTAAGCAAGCATATGACATATCTAGGGAGTAGAGACGAACTATGTCACAGGGTTCGGCGAATTTTATCCTTGGAGTTCGAAATTCGCCGAACTTTAAAAAAAAATCGAAATTCGTTTAGGTTCGGCGAATTCCAACGCCGAACCTCAAGGCGAACCGTATCGAATCGAATCGAACCTCAACGAACTCGAATCGAATCGAACCCGAAACGAACTTCAAGCGAATTTCAGGCGAACTTCAGGCGAACTTCAGGCGAATTTCAGGCGAATTTCAAGAACGCGTGCCACTGTCCCGTCCTTTTCATCCGCTCCGGAGTCCACGCTGCTCATTATTCCATGACCCCGACCCTATTCTGGACTGTGCAATGTGGAACTATTCTTATTAAACTCGGAATTGCAATTTGTATTCTGGAAATTCGAAGTATTTTGCTCACAATTTTTTTCTCATTTTCTTAAAGAAATGGAGACGATTCAAGGTCTGTAGCCACTTTGAATTTATTTACTCACATGTAAAAATTCGTTGAAGTTATATCTATGTTCTTTTTTTTATAACTAGAGTTTGTTATTTCGACCGCAATTGGAGATATTAAAGTTTCCTATCAAAACTTGGAAAAGTTCATTCAACTAATAATAGGTTTAACTCATAACGCCTTTAGATTATATATATATATATATATATATATATATATATATATCATTTGCAAGAGAATATGAAAGCGTAACTAGTATAAACATTCTATCTGCAAGAGAACACAAAAGCTTAACCAGTCGATTAGGGTTATACTAAATTAGATTTTTATAATTGGGTTTTAAATAAATGTATTTCTATTATTATTTACCATAAATTTGTACAGTTAATATATTACTATAAATTTGTACAGTTAATATATTACTATAGTATGGATTTAGAAATAAGCTCTCCTTTCTGTTTACTGACGTTAATAATAAATCTATAGTTTAATATTCATTAAAGAATCAATCTTATGAATTAAATAAAAGCCTCTCCTTCGAACCATACAAATCATATGTTAAGGAAAACAAACCATTTAAATGTACATGGAGGTTGCAACTTGCAAGTTGCAGCATTGAACATAAATTATAATGATAAAATTTGATATATTTTCTTCATTTGTTTTATTGTATATTTTATTATATATATTATTATATATATGAAATTTTTTATATTGGCGAACTAATGCCGAACCTCATCCCGAACTTCATAAAAAAAATCGAATTCAAATCGAATTTCAAGGTCGTCGAACTCGAATTCGAACTCGAACCATGTGACATAGGAGACGAACCACAATACCTTTAGTTAGTCACTTAATGTGTTTTTCCAAGTTGTGGCCTACTCTTATCTTCATGGCAATGGGATACCCTTTGTATTGTGATACCAGCCCTATCTTATATGTCTTGACATTGTATGCTGATGGAAGCCAATTTTTTGACAATTCTATTTTGGATATGGCAACAACCTCCTCTCATGGTGGATTCTCAACTGTACGCTTGTGGCTTTAACTTATCTGCCTCCAAGTGCTTTTGTTGGCACCTCTGTGTTCACCCCAAGCGAATGGTGGTTCCTATTTCTAACATTATCAGTCTCCTACTCACATTGTTCTTGTAGGACATTGGTATGGTGTTCCTGTGCATCGCAGCACAAATCTGAATGGTCTCTATTTTTCATTGTACACCTGCATGGCATGCGCACCACTTCTACTCTCTAAAGTGTCTGCCGACAAACAAATTTGCTTGTCCATGTTGTAATAGTTGAATTTGTTAATGAGGCCTAGTTTGGCTTGTGGTAGTGGTATTGTCTGTCATGGTAGTTGGGTCTATCACCAACAACGTATCGATGATTGTCTCAGTTTGGATTTTTGGTTGAGCTTGTTGAGTATACGACTGTGAACCTCTTTTCGTATAAAGCATTCTCTATAGCTTTTTGTTTCACTGATAATTGAAGGATAGAAATTTCAAAGAAATAAAATTTGTAAACACAACAATTATAAAGATGGCTACATTATGAAAAATGTGCAAATGTTGTGTATGAAAATTTACAGTTTAGAACTGCCAGAATGTTGAAGAGTATTTGAAACAGTTCAAGAAAGGCAACACAAATAATATTAATTATAGAGGTTCAAGAAGAACATACAACATATTCAAGACAGATATTCATAAACTTCTGCAAGCTGCAAAAAAAGAGTCTTGATCACTAACAGAATAGGATTTAACAAGTGAAAATCAATTTATGTAGGGTTTAACAACGCAGAGGTACATTAACAATGCAAAAATTTATGTAGGATTTAGACAAAATTAGTTGACTTTATCCTTGGTCACTAACAGAATATTCTGTGAAACGCAATCAAATCCATTTGAAACCTACCTTAACTGCATAGCCTCTGCAAAATGGCCCTTGGACTGTGAACATTTAATGAAATCAAAGTCTGAATCCAATGATCAGTAGTTAATTGATTTCAGGAACAGAGACTACTTTATTCAATGACTTATAAGTTATTCCTAAATTTCTAGTTCAAAAAAGTCATTTAAATGAAGGGAGGGTATTGACCATGAATTGCGCCAAGGTCTCCTAGCCGCCCATATATCCCCTCTATCTGCTTTGATTCCTTTGCATGCAGAATAGCCCTTAAAACAGACCCCTGACTTTTCTCTGACTCCAATATTGACGAAAGTTCTGATACCTTTTGCCTCGCTGCTTGTTCCAGTGAAGCAAGGGCCTCCTCTTCTTTTATGCAAGTCTGAAAACTCAATACAAGTATCAGACATTAGTAAATAGATAGTACAGAATGATTAGCGAGAAAATATAACTACAGCTATAATAACCAGTCACGCTATTAGACATATTGTATTCGTACCTGTTCTTCACTTCGAGCTTCAGAT
The DNA here is from genome assembly GCA_001517045.1 of Pseudotsuga menziesii. Classification (NCBI taxonomy): domain Eukaryota; kingdom Viridiplantae; phylum Streptophyta; class Pinopsida; order Pinales; family Pinaceae; genus Pseudotsuga; species Pseudotsuga menziesii. The sequence goes on from LPNX010775882.1 coordinate 252,219, forward strand.
CCTAAAAGCTTATTTTTCTCTATTGCAACTTCCATCTTTTGAAGGTCCACCTCCTTATCCTTGATTTTCTGTTTGATTTCTTTCATCTGATTTTGTGCAGTGTCATAAGCCGTTTTTCCAGCATCATGCTGAAAGTAAACAATTATCCGTTAGATTGTTTATTGGAAAAGAATATAATTTGTTAGGCTGGGAGTCTAGTCTAAGTGTCTTTACTGTTCAAATATAATTTCTTATTGCATTTGAACCATTCAGTACCGACAAATAAAAATTGATCCACGCATGCCCATAAGCCTTAAAAATAGATGCTTAAACTGAAATGCTTACTTGAAGTTCTATCATTTAGTAGCTTACCTTCTGTCTCAAAAGCTTGCTTTCAGCTTTTGCAACATCAAGTTTTCCTTTACAATCAATTTGCTGTTTTTCCCAGGGTTCCAACTCTGCTCGAACACTAGCAAGTTCATCACGATGCTTTTCTGTTTCCACTGCATAAAAAGAAAGAGAATGCCTCAGTGACAGATACAATTGTCGTTATTACTGTAGCAACATAGATCCATCCTAAATGTCGATCTATCAAGCACCGACCGGCAAGCAATTTCTTGAGATGTTATTTTTTGAATGACATTTTATTTGGTTTAAAAAATTTATTTAATGCGCGAATATGCATTTTTTTAATAATTTTTATTTGGTTTTCATTTTTTATTTTATGAGACGACAAAAAAAAATTTAATTACTTTTTTATTTTTGGTACATAACATGACAGCATTACGTTAAGTTACGTTACACATCTTCCCCATACTGGGTTGTAAGCACCTCGCTACTTTCAGTGCAATAAATACGTACCAGTGATCTATAACAATCAGATAGAATTGTCATGGACTAGGATAAAGTGGGATAACTTGACAGGGTACAAAACTTATTAAAATGGACAGTGTTTCTAAATTTCTATACAAAGATAATTGCACAACCAATCCTGTCACTCTTACACAAGGACAATCTATATGACTGGCAAACACAGCTGTGAAATTATCAACCTAGAAAGTAAGAGCATAAATTACAATAGATAGAGGAGAGCACAAGAATAGAGAGAGAAGATCTAAGGGGACAAGAAGCCTAACAGCAAGTATTTCAAGGGTTAGGTGAGGATGGGTCACTTTGGGATTGTTGGGATTCGGGTATCACTTTCTCCAAGGTATTTTAATCTACACTCCGAGGCATGTTCCTATGAATATGGTGTTATGGAGCATTATGGTCTTCTGTACTTGAAAAGATATAACGAGAGAGAAACTTAAGATCAAGCATTGCATGGGTTAGGTAGAGATGAGTGGCATATGGGTATAATAAGAATGAATAAGGAGCTTAGGTAGTTAGATAAAGATTTCAAGGGGAATAAAGAGTAGGATGTAAAGATTTCAAGAGGAATAAAGAGTAGGATGTATATCGAAACCCAGCCAGATGTCAAGAAATCAGCACTTTAACACTCCCTGTCCACAGAGACAAAACAAAACTGATGTCAACAAAATTGGTAGTTACAAAGTGTCTGGTGCTCAATGTCATCATATGCAAAGGCCAACACCAAAAATCTCCATGGTCACAATTATTTAATACATTCCTATATTATGCATGCAAATTCCAGCTTTGGTGTGTCAGGGGAATGATTCTTTATGTCAAATGCCATGCCTGTTCTTCAAAATTTTCCTGGTTATTCTAATGGCTGTCCCACAACGAGAATGCATCACTTTCAAAAAGAAACATAGAAAATTTTCAACTAAAAGCAGCAATGCTGAAAATTTTCAGAAATGTCATATGCAAAAAACATATCATCAAACTTGGGATTTACAAATAAGACCTTACAATAAATGTATGTTGTAAATTATTAAATCATTACTGAAAACAGAAAGACACCTTTTGAGCTTTCTTTGATCCTCTCCAGCACTTTTTCCTCCTCGGTAAGTGATTCTGACAATTTCACAATCTCTTCTTCAAGCCTTGGTATTATTAAGATTGATTCTTCTGACTCCTTTTCAATCTCCTCAATCTTTGCAGCATCCTTTCAATGTCACAAAACTAATGAGTTAAAAAATAGAATGCCCCATCATTTGAACAGAATGCCAAAGATAACATACATAACCACATACCTTAGCAAGTTTTTCCTCTATTTTCTTCAACTTTTGATTCATGTGCTTTATATCCTCTCGATATTTGACATCTTGCCTCTCAAATTCCTTGAACTCGTCCTTGCATGCTTTTAGTTGTGTTTCAAGTTCCTGAAAATTCCATCAGCAACACCAAATTGTGAGAAAAGCAAACACGGAACTAGACAGCTTAGCACGTAACCTTTTTCAACTCACTCTTTACACAAATGGAAAGTACTCCAACATGAGGTAGCAACAAAAATATATTCAACTGCAAAAAGTTTCAGAAATCAATTAAAACCTAACCTAATAGAGAGGCTTTAGACAAAGGATATCTTGCTCAAAACAAAGAATGTAAATTCATTTAAAAGGTGAGAAGATTGACAAATGTTAAAGAACTAGCAATGATTTCAGATAAAATTTTGACTCTTGAGGCATTTCATTTCAAAGGAATCTACTTTTACAGTACAAAATGCTCCACCTGGATACAATTACTTAACAGATACTTGCCCAGTACCATTCTGGAATACGGATCTAAGTGTACATCTATGGTGGTTATATCAGTGCTCCAGGGGGACGTGTCCCACAGGGTCGGGGGAACAACCCCCATGTGAGTCTCTTCCACGAGACAGTGATGTGCTTTGCAAAACGATTCACCATGCCCTCCATTTTAGGAAACACACAGTGCAGGACACATTTCGCAAAATGAGGGGCTTCTGGGCATGCCTCCAAATTCTTTTGCAGAAAATCCTTAAAAATAAATTTAAAATTAAAAAAATCATTAAAAAAACTAAACCTAATTTCATTTTACACATACTTCATGCAGCAGATGAATGTAGAGGACCAGTCCATGGAAATGTCTCCTCGATGCTCGTTTGATGTTGATTTCTTTGGGAAACTTTTATTTTCAGTGTGATTCTAATGACATTACACCAAGCCTTTGACTCATCACAATCAATTGTGTAAGTAATTTACTTTTACTATTTAAATTTTACTCAGTACTATTTAGAATGATGAATCTGAATCAATGTATTTCAGTTATGGTTTTCTTCTAAGTTAATTAACATTTGAACATATGTGCATGTATCATTGTGTCAATGTGAAATTCAAATATTATAATATGATGATCATAAATCACAATAACAATGTTGATTGAAAATTCCTGTTTGAGTCATTTCGGCTTTCAGAATTTGATATTTCGTATTTACATTGCACAATGATAAATTTGCATGGGATGAAGAATTTGGGAAGGAGCAATGCAACATTGGAGGCTTTGGAGGTGGAGTATTGGACACAACTCATAGAATGCTATATCTTGGACCCTTGCATGTTGGATGTCTTGATTTTTCCTAAGCAGCATCGAGAAGCATTCTCTGGGTGACTGGAGGCACCAGGTCAGTTACCAAGAAATTGACCCAGTCTGGGACTAGGGGTCTCAGCCTAGAGCTAAGGGCCATTCACCGAATGGCGGCACCTGGTCAGTTTCCAGGAAATTGACCCAGTCTGGGAATGGGGGTCTCAGCCTAGATCTGAGGACCATTCACTGAATGGAAGAACCTGGTCAGTTACCAAGAATTTAACTTAGTCCAGGACTAGGGACTCAACGTGGGGCAAAGGGCCATTATCCAGGAGAATGGAGGTGCTTGGATAGTTACCAAGTATATGACATTGAGTCATTTGATGCAGCCTAGGGTTGAGACATATAGTCAGTTACCAGGCCATCATTATAATCCCTTGACCGGGTCTGACACGTGATGCATTCCTCTCCTTGATCTATGGGCTATGACACCTTCTCCAAGGACTACCTACCCGTGGTGGAGAGACCTAGCACCTGATCTTGGTGGTGCGAGGAGATCAAGATAAAGCATTTAGTAACTCTTTGTTATCACATATATAGTAGCCAGGCTACCATATTCTATTTTTCAGCCAAATCTCCTACATATGAGATATTGAGATGAGCAGTTTTGACGGGTCATTATTTTGTTAGTGGACTACTATACTCTCCCATGCCAGGACTGAGTCTCAGGACACTTGGATTCGAGGACTCATGTAGCCATTTAGTCATTTGCAGAGCAGTTAGTGATGCCCAGATTGGTGTTAGTGTTTTCTCATTGGACAGATGATGGTTCTGATGGATTATTTACATGGTTATGACTCAGCATTTATTATATTGTGTTATGGTTATCATTGCTCTTATACTCATCTTTGTGACATATACTAGCATTTAGTGTCATGATCTGGTGGCAGGCATAAATATATGCACTTGGATGTATTTGTATTATGTATTGATGTCCCTACTTAGACTTGGAAGTTCCAAATCTATTATGTATTGATGTCCCGCCTGCTTGGAAAGCCAGGTCACCTTTAAACCTAACACCTCCATTGCACGACTTACCTCAAGCTTTTGAGAAGATGCTGCCTAAGTTTGATCCAAATGAGAAGATATTAGTAGACGACCACTTGCAAAGTTTCTATTTGGCAATAGAAGGACTAAGGGCTGGGGAATATGAAGATGTGGTTTGTAGACTTTTTCCACACACCCTAAAAGGAGCAACAGCATCGTGGTATTTTGGTTTGCCTGCAAACTCTATCCCAGATTGGAATACCTTTGAAAGGATTTTCAGAAACAAGTATGCAGCCCAAAAGACGCATGCAGCACTAATGAAAGGTTTGGGCGCTTTAAAAAAAGAAAGGAATGAGAAGGTACACAATTTCACTCAAAGATTTTCTGCTTACCTCAAGAACTTCTCTGCAACTGATAAGCCTTCTGATAAAGTTATGATTGAGTATTATACCTCAGCTTTAGGTCCGGATTTGGCTATGTTCGTGAAAGCTCAAGTCAAGCCTACGTTAGCTGAGACTTATGAAGCAGCAGAAAGAGTAGAGGCTGAAAAGGAAAGTATAGAAGATTATCTCGAGCAATCTAGAGAAAAAACGTCCGAGAAAAGAACCTTATTGCTGTCTAAACCTAAAGAGGAGCAATCACATGATTTTGAGGGGATGTTAAAGATGATGCAAAAGCTTTCCAACAGAATAATAGATCTAGAGAAGGAAAAAGAAGCTCAAAAAGCTTAAAAGCCTTATTACAAAAAAAGGGAAGATAACAACCAACGCAAGACCCCTCCACACGGTTCAGCATCAATGAATCTAACAGAGGTAGGGAAGGATAATTTCTGCACTTTTCACCAACAGCCCCATTCTGAAAAGAATTGTCCTCAATGGTTAAATTCAATGACATTTGTAATGAACCAACTCTTGGACGCTAAATTGCTGAGGGCGGTGATGAGGAGAAAAAAGGTAATAAGACCATAGAAAAACAAGAAAATGATACCATGTTTTTATGGGATTGTGTCTCGCTGTTTGATACAGAAAAAAGTACTCTTAAACCTGAGAATATACCAACGACAACAAGAGACCCGAATTGGGTAAATAAAGACAATTCAATAATCTCAAAGATTAAGAAGTTGCAAGAGAATGTCAGGAAACAGCCAAACAACAATGTTGAGGACAAAGTACCTAAAATTACCATTATCAGCCAAGATCCGAAGCAAATCAACAAGCCTATTAAGCCTATTGAAGACCATGTAGGTGTTAACAAAGAAAATATTGAAAAGCCTGAAGAACCAAAGGAAGAGAGGCCCACCAAAAACCAACCTATGGAGGAAGATGTCGAATCAATTGGGGAAGAGAAAGCTAGAACCCCACCTTTCCTTTTGACTCTGGAAATCTTGAACCATAAGGTGCATAATTGTTTGGTAGACTCTGGATCATCGATGAATGTTATGCCACTCACAGTTTGCAAGAAAATTAATGGGCAGCCAAAACCTACTGCCTGGGAAGTCATTCAACTAGACAGAACTAGTGTCAAAGTAGTGGGGGAAATGGAGAATGTTCTCATTCGTTTATCTGCAAATAACAAGATATGTCAATTTATTGATATTATGGTGGCTAACATACCGGATGGATATGGACTTATTCTGAACCAAGACTGGTCCGCAAGGTTAACAGGGTATTTTGCTTCAGATTGGTCTCATTTATGGTTGCCTCATAAACGGGTCCCAAATCAGATCAAAATTTTAAGAGAACCTTATATGAAGCACACTATCACTAAGTTGGAAGAAGGAAATGAATCTGCAAATCCCGTTTTGGGAAATAACCTAACGGAGCTTAAACTAAGATATCATGCATCATAAGAGGCCAGCAATATGACTGACACTCAGCCTGATCTCCTTCAATTTTCACAGGTTGATGGCAGTGATTGTAGATCGGTAGACATAGTTTCAGTTCCAAAAATAGCAGAATCAGATCACGGTTAGATATCTCATGTCTGCCATACAGCCTAGCCCCTTGACTCAAAAGTTGACAGATTTTTAGGGGTGGGCACAATTTTGTTTTTCTTTTAATTTGATGACCTTGTACATAAATAATTTGATGCAGTTTTGTTTGATTTACCGCCTTTATTTCTGGTTATTTTGGTTTGTTTTTCAATAAAAGAGGCAAACTTTTGGTTGCATGGAAAGCATCAGGCTTCTCGATTAACTGCAATCTTTGGGATAAGACTGTGCATTTATTTTTGATAGAATTTCTTCTACTAAATAGTTTTCCTAAATGGCTATGCACTCATTGAAGTCCTGCTTAACCCCTGAAAATAACCCAGAATTTAGAGGTCTGGAATACTATTTCGAGGCTCCATCCATTTCACATCTAAGATGTCCTAGGGAGTGATAGCAAAAGACCCACGGAAAGGAAGCAAGGTAAACAGTCTATTATATAAATGATCCCATTCCATGATTTCAAAAGCCTAAAGGCTGTTAAGAGTCAAAACTCCTGAAAGAAGCAATACATATCAAAGCAAAGTATCAGAAACATGAATATCATCTGCTAAAAGTTCTTCTCCGTCCATGACCTGAAAATACATCTCTCACACAAAAGGACAATATGGATAGAAGAGCCTGACTAAAAAATTCAGAAAGAAAGGCAGATGGAGGACTCTGAAGAACAAAAGTTCAAAAAAGGGCACAAAAGTGCAAGTGGCATGGGAATGAGGAACAAATGAATAGTTTTGTTTACCATATGTTACGATCCTGTGGTGTCCAAGCTAGAAACTACCCAAAGACAGAGGTAAAATAAAACTCACCCACTAAGCCTTAAAAGAGTTATCCGGACTTTCAAATTCTTTTTGGGTTTTCCCATTTCCAAAGAATGGACCGTCATGAATGATGTAAATGCATGTGTCTGCCATCTTAGGAATACAAGCATCTAGAAAAATTCAACTTATGAGCTTAATGATTAAACAGTCTTTTACTGGGAGGAAGTTGATTTAGAAATCTAGGGTTCACTAGGTAGTCGCCAATTGTTGCAACTGCAACTTTTTCCCAAAATTCGAAAAATTCTAGGACCCTCCTTTTATTTGTTTTTGCTCAGTTTTTGCTTTTGCTTGATGTTTGAATAAAGATTACTTTTACGCGAGCAATGTTTTAATGTTTGAATTAATTTTGCCTCGCCATTGGAGGTGTTTTGGACTTTTGAGTCAGGAGTCGAGTCATCTGCGCGTCCCTCGTTGCGGAAAAGAACCGGACATCAAGTTCGAAGTCAAGTGTATTTGGTCTCCGATGTATTTTTCTTTATCGGCGGTTGTTTTGAAATACCATCGAAACCTTTGTCTATACGTCTTCCATTGTTGCGGAAAGGGTTCTGCGAGGTTGTCTGAGAGTTGTTTTATTCTTTTTCGATTCTCGCCGTTCTGATTCGCAGATCTGTGGTTCTTTTCAACTTTCGTCGTTGCGGCTCTAGAAAGAACTATGCTTCCAATAGTTTGGTTTATCTGTTCTGCTTGGTCGCTATTTTTTTCGCTTGATTCATGTTTATTTTGACACCGATTTTACTGGTCTACGAAACTCATTCCATTATGTTTTTTACCGTTGCGGCTCTCCAACCATCTGTTGATCGAAAGCCTTAGTCTCGCGAGCTCCGATGCGAGTTTGTTTTGTTTCGCTACCGGCACCATTGCAGGTGTCCTCACTGTTTTATCATCTGCCGTTGCGGAGGCGATATTGACATGATCGCCAATCCCATAGACGTTCCCCCTCCCGATGGTGTCTTATTTTTTCCCGCCGATTGCATGTTGACCGCGACGTATATATAGTGGGGTTTGGGGTGTTTCATTATTTTATTGTTATTTTGGATTTTTCTCCGTGCTGTCATTTTTGCTCGAGCAGGCCAAGGCTTCCGCTGTCGGTACCTTCGCTCCTAGGTGGCTCCGCCGTGAAAGTTTACCGGTTTTCCTCCACCAGTCGCGCAGCATAGTGCCAAGTAGACCCCCATGCTCGTTTTACCGTTCTGTTTGGTTGGTCGAACTATTTTTGTTGTCTCCACGGTTAGTGGTTTCCTAGGTTTTCCCATCTCGGTCTGTATATATATATCCAAGCTAAATACTATGGCTGCCCAGTGGGGATTCTTTGTATTGACTGATGATGACTCTCGCAGCCGTTGAGGGTTTGCAGACCGCACTCGATTGTTGGGGAAACCGATGCAAACGGTCGTTACGCTGTCCGCACCAGTTTCCCACAGTCTGTGTTTAGCCGTCCAGGGAGGGCGTTTCATGGTTTTCTTTCTAGATGTCGTGAGTCTGGTTCCATAGTTCGGTCGCACTCATCTTCGCGAACCAGGGCCACGTGGTTGTTTTTCTATTTAGCATTAGGAAGAGGATTTTTCGTCGTTTTAGAAAACCCATGTTTTTCAAATTTAAATTTGCAAATGTTGGTCGAGAGCTGGTTTTAGCCTTTTTCGGGAACACTTGGTTTTTTTTTAGCATTGGTGTTTATTCCTCATAGCTGCATTCATGTTTAGCATAGATGAGGTAAAATGCTTATACAGTTGTCTCTATTTTGAATGTTATCCGGAAATGACCCAACAGAACCTAAAAGAAGTTTTTGTATATGTCAGGGAAATTCCTCAAAATCCAAGATGTCTAAACGTCAAAAGAAGAAGGCTCCCATAGTAGAAGAGCAACCCGAAGTCGAAATCGTTACCAGAGTCGAATACACCTACGAGGACACGAAATGTGTAGTTGGGGTGGAACCCAAATATGAATGGGGTGAAATGTACAGATTAATTACGCGCCGAGAAGTACCTGACATAGGTTTTGAAGAAGAAACCATCTATGCCAATATAGAGAGGTCTTCATTAATGAAAATTGCTACCAGACCTGAGCTTTTTCCCTACTCAGAGGTCATTGGGTGGATTCTGCCCAGGGCAGATGTAACCACCATGATTTTGGAAAATGTTGATAAACAGGGTTATGCTGCTTATAGCACTGGGTATGTAGCACTAGCCTACCACTTACCAGAAGCACAAGTATACCTGACTGAAGACTAGCTGAAGGCCATTAAGATGGACCTAGTCGAGACACTGAAAAGGATGCCCATGCCTGGCAAGAACTTTAGAACTAGGTCGACCGGGGAATATGACACTGCAAATCTAAGAACCCCTTACAGGTTCATTGCCCTGATGTTGAACAGGATTTTTGGGAGAGCCCATGGTAAAAGCTTCAAATTGGAGTGGGTGCCTATCATTTTCTATGTTGCAACACAAGGGACAGTGTTCAACTGGGCAAACATTGTGTCCAACAACCTTTCAGCTTGCATTGCATCAGCATTAGGAGGGGTGTCCCAGAAGAGATCAGAATTCTATATGAGCTTTATACTAATTGATTGCATACTATGCAACCAACCCTTCCCCAACCTGAGGTGTATCTAGGACCAGGAAAGAACACCAGTCTACTCAGCATACAAGCCATTGTGGGCACACAAATACCACAGTCATTATAGGGAAGTGTGCAAGCACTTCATCATGCCACTATATACATTAAACTTCTTAAAGGAGTGCAACTGTATGTCAGAGGAAGCATTGCAGGTGATTGAGGAATACGCAGACTACTATCTGACAGAGGATGGATTATATTTCAGAATGTTTGGATGCTCCAGAGCACCCTCACTACTGCCCAAGTATGCCACTAACTATGTAGTCCACAAAGAGGAAGTTAGACAAGTCTTTTTAGATGGCATAGGGAGCTTTCTGTTTGAACACAAGAAAGCAGCTTACCCTCCTTTGCCATTCAGGTTGGGAAGCTACAAGTTTACTAAGGTGAAGAAAGCTAACGAATTCATGGAAGAATTGGGGAAATGCGTTTCCACAGGAATGATTCCCGAAATAAAGTGGCAGAGCACTCCAAAGAGGCGAATGTGCATTTTGAATACACAAGCCACTAGGACAGAGAGGAATCCATTTTCCGCAGTGCACAAAATATAACAGCCTTAAGAAGAATGTTTAAGAAGAAAATCACCACCAAAGGCGGAAAAGGACAGGATGAGCAAGAAAAGGCAGAGGAGGAAGAAACTAGAAAAAGATATGAAGATGCTAGGAGACTAGCACAAGAGGCCGAAAGCTGGCTCAAAGGAGAGGAGGAAGAAAAGAGAAGAGTTGTACAAGAAGCAGCTAGAAAGGCAGAAGAAGCTGCCAGGAGCGAGGAAGAAGAAAAGAAAAGAAAGATGGATGAGGAGCTGAAGAAGCAAGAAGCAGAAAGGTTAAAGCTGACAGGGACAGTGACAAAGCAATCAGCTTCCGATGCTATAGACAGTCAAGCTCAGGACTTGGGGAACCTTGATATTCAAGATCCTGAGGCAACTGCTGCCAGCACAACAGAACAGGCTATGGTCCCCACCCTCAAGCTAATTCCTTTTGAGCAGAAAAAAGGGGAGGAAGTACCGAACTTCAACACTATCTTTTATGATAGGGAAAAGAAAATAATAGTGTAGAGGACCGAGAGAAAGGTCGAGACTGGGGGGAAGTCCAGTAAAATGATAAATGATACAACTGTAGTATATGGGACAGACAAGGACCCCAGGTTCACTATCAGAGCGGGGGCTGCATTGATCCATGCTTCCGAAGATAATTTAGATCGAATAATGATTGATCTTGAACAGTCAAAGAACTCCTCTTCCCAGCTGAAAGATACCCTGATAAAAGAGAGAGAGGGGAATAATAGGTTGAAAAGAAAGTTTGAAGACATACAACGAGAAATAAAGTCTTCAAAAGCTGAGCTCCAGTCCCTCCAAGTAGAGAAGAGATCTATGGAGGCTGCCCAAGAAAGTCTGGAGAAAGTGCAGCAGGAATGTCAAGGGTTGAGGCCAGAAAAGGAGCAGCTGTTAGGCAGGATAGGGGAGTTGGAGCTGCAGAAGGCTACCTTCGAGGAATCTAAGAGGAAATATCAGGGGCAGAATGCAGAACTTAAAGAACAGATTACCTCGTTAACAGCAGCTCTAGAAGAGGCCAAGGAACAGCAGGCCAGTCTTCAGCCTTTCAAGGAGCACGCTCTGGCACAGAGAAGCAAGATGCACCAACTGCAAGTGGCCATAGAGGAAGAAAGGTGCAGGGTTTTGCAGGTAGACAACCGGCTGGAAGAGATTTTGGAAACCTCTTCATATTTTGTAGATAGATCACAGGACATCTTAGAGGTCCTGACAAGAAGGATGGCGAGATTAGAAGTGAATGAAGAAACCCCTACAGATCTACCATCAAAAGATCAACAAGCCCTAAGGCAAGACTATGATTTATTGGAGTTTGCCATAAACACCGCCGAGGAATTCAAGAAGGCTGTCAAGAAATCAAAGGGGGCTTGTGCAGAATTCTTCAGGAGACTCCTGATCACTTATAATCGCTGCCAGGTTGAGGCTGAACAGAAAATGGATACCTTTCCAGACCACAGCCTGTTTTTGGAGATTTTGCAAAGAAGATATCAGGAAGATGAACAAAGGATACAACACGTTAAACTTTTAGACGAGCAGACTCTAAAGAATGAAGTAGACCATTCCACGATTAGTGTCCAGTGGTTAGAAGACCAACTTCGCCTGAGCGTAGCCAGAATAGAAGTCATAAGAAATCAGGCTGCTAAATTTGAAATAAATATTCGTTTCCTAGAACCTTCTGAATTCGAAAGCATTGCCTAAGAGGCTTCAGCATGGAAGAAATTTTTGAATAGTCAAGCAGGACCCTCCTCATGAGCATTTTACTCATTTTATTGTAATATATTGTAAATTTGATAAACACCTAATGAAAGAAAAATGTGGGAGGCGAAAAATTGGGGAGGCCCAAGAGTCATTTCGTAGGCAACCCAACAGTTTTGTTCTTTTGTATAAATATAGAGAATCTAGACAAGAAGAGGGACTTTTTCCCAGTTAGATTGGAAGACATATTGTAAGAAGAACTATTTCCTTTTGCAATAAATAATTACAGTTTGCCTGTTGGAGAAAGCTTGGTGGAATGTTCAAATGTTATGCTATGGATTTGTTGAAAATGAACTATTTCGTTTTCAGCTTTGCGTCCATTAACTATGAGATCGTTCCAACTCTTTGAACCTATGTTCTTGTATGAATGATCTCTAGTTTATTTTATGAAAATTTCCACTATGAGTAATGAATGTTGTTCATAAACAATTGGCTATCTGGTTGTTCTAATATCTTTAAATGTTCATGTGTTTTGAAAGAAGTATCAGCTATCTGTGATTTTTCATAATGCATGCACAAAATACATTACTCATTAATAAGTGATAATCTTGCTCCCTAGGGATAGGTTAGGTAGTTAGTTTTAATTTCTTGCTGTGTGTGTGATTTAGATGCAAGAGAGTCTAAGACGAGAGGTAAGAACCTGCGCATCACATTGTGAACACTCCTTGCATTCTCAATCAATCTGCATCTTAAATAGGCACTTGCATATCATACTTAAAATCAAAAAATACAAAAATATACACGGTAGACCGAGCAACAACCGGTAAAACCTTTTATTTTTGTCACTTGACATACAGGAGCCGAACCGCAAACCAGACGGATTCCCTATACCAAACAGTCACGGGCTAGTTGGGAACGTTGACTGGGGAGAATCCCTTGCTGTTGTTGCCTGCGAATTTCCAGGCCTCAACAGGCGTTTTTGCAGGGGGGCCTCAACTCGCTTGGATTGTCTCAATTTTTTATCAGGGGGTTTTCATTAGTGTCATTGAGATCTATGATTTTCTCTTGCTATTTTTCTGTAGCATTTAGCTTTTTTCTCTTGCGACAACAAATCCGATATGGTTGACGTTTGTTGTACAAGAGAGAGGGCGCATTGACTCCTTGGGGCAAAACGTTGGACATAGAAATTGCTCAAAGCTTCTCAAATTGATCGAGATAGCGAGGATCATCACCTTCAAGGCATCTACAAGGATTTCCAGGTAAGATCTACAGGTTAGTTCTTTTCTTCCGGATCTCAACCCATTGACACATGCTTTTCTTCATTTTTTTGAAAAAATACATAAATATTAAAAAAAAACAAAAATACCAAAAAAATAAATCGTTCGATTTCTCAACAAACCAATGCTGGGTTTTGTAGATCGAGCCTCCCTCTCACCAATTCATCCCTAACACTGAGCTAGTTTGGCCTGGTTTCCTCTAGATCTGAGAAAATGCCTTCTTAAACCCTAGCGCCCCTAACTAAATTTTTTACTTTTTCCAAGATCTAGCTTTTCCGGAAAAATAACAACTTGGGTTTGTAGATCTACCTCATTGTCACTTTGCAAGAGGAGAGAAGAGCAGAGGAGAAGAGAACAGAAGAAGAGAAGAAGAGAAGAGGAGAGTAGAGGAGAAGGTTGCAGCTTGCCACCTATGGAGAGCGAGACCCAAAGAGGTAGGCTCTACAACCTTCTAAGTTCTTTGTAGGTTTGTAAATTAAACATTTGTCATTTTCTTTGTGTTAAGATTTTGAAATTTTTTGACCTTTGATTTCTATGATAGTATGAAATTTGAATGCTTGGCCTTGGAATGTAAATTCTAGAGTCTAGAGTCTAGAATCTAGTGACAAGAATGTACATTGTTAAAAACTTATATCTCTGCTTCCTCCCTCATTCTATTGCGGCCAACAGGTTAAATCACTAGTTTCATCTGGCATCAACCATGACGATGGGTTTATGGTTTATTTTGTTGGTTCCATTTGTTATTTTAATGGTGGCGGTTGGAAACCGAAGGAGGAATGAGGAAGAGGATGAAGAAGAGGGAAGTGGCACATACCATGAAGAGGAGGAGGAGGAGGAGAAAAGTCGAAAGAAAACCAAAGAGGACCCACACCCTTGTGGAAATATGTCACAAGGCAAGCAGGAACTAGAGGGGGTGGAACCAAGAAATTTGTTTGCCCCCATAGTAAAAAGACATACACAGGTTCATATACTCGTGTGAGAAGACATCTATGCGGGCACATGGCATGTGATGAAAGAAAAACTGTAGGATTTTTTGTTTGCCCAAATGTGGTACCAACACAAGGAACCCTCTATACAAAGGAAGAATTTGAAGCACAAAACATAACAAAACGATCATCGGATGACCATGACCTTTCATGCTCACCAAGAACTGGAGGCCCATCCACCCAAGGCAGTGGATTCTCTCGCATGCAATCACGTGGCAGGACAATATCAGAATTCCTTGATCAAGGTGGTAGGGATGACGTGGATTCAAAGTGTATCGGTTTAACTATGCATGTGGCATACCATTCAATGTTCTTCGCTCGCCCTATTGGCATGAAATGGTAGAGGCCATTCGCACTGCCCCAGCAAGATACAAGAGCCCCGAGTATGACAACGCTAGAACTGTTGGGCTTGACAAGGAAAAACCAAGATCCAAAATGCTTTGGGGCGATTCACAAATGCTTGGAATGTGTATGGGGTATCAATTGTATCAGATCGTTGGACCAATGTGAAAGGTAAGCCATTGATAAATGTTCTAGGTGTCTCTGCTATTGGTGCAATCTTCCTTTCGACACATGACTACTCAGATAAATTCAAGACCGACATAAACATGACAAAACTCCTACTCAAAAGCATTGAAGCTATCAGTCCATACAATGTCATCCAAGTCATAACAGATAATGCTACTAATTGTAAGGCAGCGGGAACAATCATTGAAGATAAATACCCCAACATGTTTTGGTTCGGGTATATGGTTCACAGATTGAACCTTTTGATGCATGACATTATTCAGTTGAAGGAAAATGAAAACAAATGGATTGGTGAACTGCTCAAAAAGGGTAAGCATATCATAAGATTTATTGCCAACCATAGCAATGCCCATGGCATTTTCTGCACTAATTCAAAGTTAGAGCTATTAAAGATAGCAATTACATCACCTTCAGGCGCCTTTTGAAGGTAAGAGAAGCATTGGCTAGCATGGTATCAAGTGAATCATGGCAAGTCTTGAAAGATAAAGCTATATCCACATCTGACGGGCTTGATTTTTAGGATGTGGAAGACACAGTTCTTGATGGTTAATTTTGGGCAACTGTCAAGATTGTTTTGCAGTTCACAAAGCCCATTTATCACATGATTCGGTTTGCAGGTACGGATAAGCTGGTGATTGGGGAGGTGTATGCGCAGAATGATAGCATGTTGGGCCAGATTAAAGATATTGTTGAATTGAAGGATCCCATCCTGTATGACCATATTCACACACATGTGGTCAAAAGGTGGGATCATCTCAACATTCCACTGCATGCCTTAGCATATGTATTAACACCAAAATATTATTCTCCATCTTGGTTGGCCAAACCAGCACCTGGGGGTGGGGTTAGGAGAAAGCCCCACACAAATCCAGAGGTACAGGTTGGGTACATGGCTGCTATAGACAAGTTGGTCCCTGATGAAGAGGAATGTGCCTTATTGCGTAGTGAATTAAGAAAATACCTCAGTGAGATTGGTCTGTTTGGTACTTTGCATGCTAAAAAAGATCGAGATAGGGCGCCTCCTATTGAGTGGTGGAACATGTATGGCTCATCATGCCCACGCTTGCATAAATTGGCAACCAAAGTGCTTTCACAGGTGGTAAAGAGTTTCTCTTCAGAAAGGTGTTGGAGTACATATAGCTTCATCCACTCGATGAAAAGAAACCGATTAAATGAAAATCGGGCAGAAAGCTTGGTTTATGTACATTACAACTTGAGGTTGTTGACTCATAACTGTGAGCAGGCCACAACCGATAGATCATGTCACTTGGGACAACAATCCGGAGGAGCATAACTTGGAGGATGGAGCCTTAAGTCTAGAGCGCTTCGAGGAAGAGCTTTTGGCCGATGAGGATGACCATGCAGCAGCAACAGTAGCAACAATGCCAGCACCATCTGCTACCTTGTTTCCAGATGCACCATCTTTGCCCCCAGGTTCAACTTCACAACCCCCACCTGCATCAGTGAGGGGGTGTCATGCAGGACCAAGTCTTGCAAGCGGCTCAAGCCGCTCAACATCAGTGGCTACTAGGGATAAAAATCCAGCTCCCTTTGTTCACGGACATAGACAATGGGAAAAAAATTAGAAATTTCCTATGGCAAGAGGAAACATCCATAAAATCTACTTTTCTTGTCTTTCTTATTTACAGTACTTTCAAGTTTCTACAGTGTTGAGATTCGAGAACTTGAGTCATTGACTCTTTTATATTTATTATGGTATATTTTGTGAACATTACATGGCAATTCAAGTTTGAAGTTGAACTCTGA
>LPNX010775882.1:275291-379991 GCA_001517045.1 Pseudotsuga menziesii
TAAAAGGAACATAATAACATAATACATAATTTAAAAATAATTTGCCCATAATACATTGGAAATACTTATAATCTACAGAATTTAAGAAGATTCCCATAATTTTATTCTAAATACTTATAATCTGTAAAATTGTTTCACATAATTCAAAACATAACCATAATTCAAAGTTTAAACATTAAACTGCAAAAAGAAGTTCATATTCCTCAAATTTCGAAATTTGAAAATATGTTCATAATGTCAAATATGTATGATCTCTCAAATTGTTTTCCAGAATCCAAAATGTAAAACAAGCTTAAAATTCCTATTCTTCTAGCCTACTTGAAACATCATAAAGCTCAACATCATCAAGAGCACATGGGCCACTAGAAATAGAATTGAGATCATCAGCTAAATCTCTATTATCACTAGCACTAGTCTCATGACTAGTGTCCACTGTCACCATCAATTTCAAGATCATCTTCTGCTGCGAAATCTCCATTTGGGAAAGGCTGAAACCATGGGTGAGAAGAACTAGATGTATCTTTGGCTACACTGCTTAAGGCCAACTGCAAATTGCTACGAACATACATGAACATAGCAATTTATTTCTCTTTTTAGATTGAATGTGGTTGAAGCTGCTCTGATTCCTTTCACAAGGAGATGCACTCGATCCTTGGCTCAAAACACGAATTGCAATTTTTTGCAATTCAGGTGCTTCTGGTCCATAAAACTGCCACCATTGGCCTAGAGGAATGTTGGCCCTATCATGTATGGCAGAAATCTTTCCAAATATGCCATCTTATAACTTGTAAGCTCAAAGCTGCTCTCGAAGTCTCCTAGATTCTTCTAGATCTGGAACAAACCGCTCAATAGCTTCATAAAGGCCACTCATGACTTCTGCATCATTGTTTCTTTCTATCCCAAACAATCTTGGGTCCAAATAACAAGTTGTCGCATGCAAACGACTATGCAACATTTTCCATCTTTCATCAATCACCTCCCATATTTCCCTGTATTCACTTTCCACGCTGTCAAAGGACTTAGCAATAGATTCCTAACAACGATCCATGCCTTCATAAACAAAACCCATGGAAGGGGTGTCACTGTCAACCATCCTAAGCATATCAACAATTGGTTCACATATTTTTAGAACTTCTACACCATTTTCCCAAAAAGCATTGCCTAAAATGATTTGTTCCAACTCCTTTTCTTTGGATTCTTTTGAAAGGCAAGAATTTTCCCACTCAGTGGTACAAATAAGTTAATAACACCTCTTATACTACTCTTCTCTTCAACCACCCTTTCAAGAGTAATGTAATATGTAGCAAACCTGGTTTCACAAGGCCTTAACAACTCTCTAGATGCTTGCTTCCTATACAATCTCAAAGTGAGGTGATGGTTAAATATGAAGTGAGAAATTTGTTTCACCTTTTGAACTGTCTCATTAATCCATGGAAACTTTGCTAAATCATGCAACAATAAGTCAGCGCAATGAGTTGCACAGGGGGTCCAATAAATTGTTCTGTATTTATCCATTATCAGCTTGCCTGCGCCCACACAATTTGAGGCATTGTTAGTTACTACTTGGACCACATTTTTTTCTCCAACTTCAAGAATGGCTTCCTCTAAAATCTTGAAAATGTATTCAGAAGTCTTCCTTTGCCCTCCTGCTTCCACTACCTTCCAAAACAAAACCCCTTTAGGACAATAAACTAACACATTGATCAGTGGCCTATGACACATATCTGACCAACCATCTGATAAAATTGTGCATCCTGTTTGTTTCCAAGACTCCTTGATCTTATCCTACCTGTTTGACACCCTTTCCTTTGACCTCTTTAATAGAGTTGTCCTTAGTTTCTCTGAACTAGGAGGTACATATCCTTTTCTAAAATCTGCAATCTTCTTGCATGCATGGATAAAGTAAGGGCTTTCGGCCACGTTAAATGGGATAGCAGATTCATAAAACATATCAGCTAAAGCATCATCAACATCCTGCTTTTCTACAGGCTTCCAAAGACTGTTTAATGTGGTTGTGCCAAATGATTTTGTTGACTGACATGAACTTCCAGCATTAGCCATATTTGGAGAAAATGAAGGAAAGGTGTTGTAAGACATTGCAATCTTTGTTGCAATCCATCTTTTTTTATTTTCATTCATTGCCTTAGCTTTTTGTATTCTTTCATAATCCTTTTCAAGCACTTCTTTCAACTCTACAGACACCCCAAGGCAGCCAACAACACCACCTCCTTTACCATTAGTAATAGACATGTTATCACATATGTAGTAGCCAGGCTACCATATTCTAATTTTTCTAATACAGTACATTTTTCAGCCAGATCTCTTACATATGAGATGCTGAGATGAGCAGTTTTGTCGGATCATTATTATATTTGTGGACTATTGTACTCTCCCATGTCAGGACCGAGTCTCAGGACACTCAGATTTGAGGACCGATGTAGCATTTTAGTCATTACAAAGCAGTTATTGATGCCCAGATGTATATCAATGCTTTCTCATTGGACAAATGATGTTGCAGATAGATTATATGCATGATTATGACTCAGCCTTTTATATTGTGTTGTGGTTGTCATTGCTCTTATACTCATCTTTGTGACATGTATTAACATGTGGTGTCATGATATGGCGGTCATAATTATATGGACTTGGATGTATTTATATTATGTATTGTTGTCCCTACTCTGACTTTGAAGTTCCTGATCTATACTCATTGGTTTTACCCTCCTTAGGGAGAATAGAGGTAGTCATTCTCGCCATTGTTTTGGATTGCTAGTGTTGGATTCATCATTCATTGTCTCCACCCATCCATGACCTTCCAATTTTGTTTCTAACCTGAGTTACTACTTGACTTATCACATGGAGGACCTTTTCCCCGCTAGAACCTCCGTTGGACAAACCTCACTGTTTATATTTTGTCTCGGCTCTGCGTTGGTGACAGAACTTACCTTTGGTGGGTTGGATTGTATGCCTAAATCATTCTGGTCGATTGTCTCAATATTTGGCACTGTGCAGAACTCCCCCTGGTCACTTGAGATGTTGTTCGCTAAAACTGAAAGCTCATGTACTACCTGTATTGGAAAATGTTATGTATGCGCCCATAGAAAATCAAAATGCTAAACTGTGTTTCTTAACATATGCAAAGAGGGCAAGAGCAATGAAATGATAAAATACCCCTTGAAGGGTATAAGAAAAGGTCCAAAAAAGCAATGGTTAAATATATGTTGACCTTGTAGATTTGAATATGTCCCGGATGAAAGCTATGATTAGCTTAGTTTTTAAGCACTCGCGAAATCCCAAAAGGGTCAGATAGGCCAAAAAGGCCATGAAAATAAAATTGATGATCCTAACGAAACTGGATCAAGCTTGATGTAGTCATGATGCCTAAGTTGAATAAGCACTCTCTAAACAACTCAACCATTTGTGAGGCACTGCCATTCCTTGTGTTGTTGTTTGTCCGACATTGGTTTTAGAGAGTGTTTCCCTTCCATATCCAAATTGTCATGATGTTAAGTAGAAAGTCATCCTTTGCCCTAGCCTGGTAAATTTCATCCTTCAACCTTCACTAGCAAATTGACTACAACTATGAAGTGAGTATAGTCCTGAAAGTCTGGTCTGAGTATAAATAAATAAAACCCTATATATTTATTTTGTTGATGTACCGCCAATGAGTTGATTGCTAATTGTTATGATTGTTACTTAAAGGATTTGTAGAGCATGTATTAGCCTTGTAACACTTGCAACAGATGGATGATAGTCTAAGTTATATTATTGGTATCTGGTGATTTACAGGTAATTATATTATCTATTGGATATTGTGGATGATCAAGCAGAGACCTGGAAAAGGTATGAGTATTCACCCTACATGGATTTGGACTCTTTGAGTCTAGTGAGATAGCTTATTTTCAGTTTCGGGCACTTGCAGAGATGATCAAGCTCATTTTACCCTTCTAATATAATTTTGCTTCACTAGATGATGTGTCTGAACAGGGAAATGTTTTATTTGGATCTCCTAGGGCGTTGTATGGACATAGGGGGTGCAGCCACTTGTTTGTACCACAGTACACCCTTCCCAGAGCGCCTGGTCAGCTCAATTTGACAACGCAGACACCCTAGGAGGCTGTTTTGGCAGGTTCACGTTTCCTGAGGCAGATTAGAAAATGATTAAATGGCTATTGAAGAAATCGATTTGGGCTACTGAGGCAAGGAAATGACATGGGATGAGTCATGATGATGAGAGTGATGTCCTCCGCACCTTCTCCAACAGTTGCAGCACCTGATTGGGCCCACACCTATTTTTTGGGAATTTTTATATTATTTTCTAAAGCTTTTGGGAGGCTCACGATTTCCTCAAGGAGGCACAAAGTCAAAGAACTAAAATATTATATTAGTTTATTGTGCCATGGGGCACC
Organism: Pseudotsuga menziesii; assembly: GCA_001517045.1. Classification (NCBI taxonomy): domain Eukaryota; kingdom Viridiplantae; phylum Streptophyta; class Pinopsida; order Pinales; family Pinaceae; genus Pseudotsuga; species Pseudotsuga menziesii. The sequence continues at coordinate 279,701 of LPNX010775882.1, forward strand.
CACAAGCAGTTAGTTGACACTCCATGGACCCACCATGTGCTTCATTTATTTCTTGTTGACTGGGGTACTCTCTTTATGGGTGAATTAGTCCACTTTGGTACTTTATGGTTATATTGATCCATGTATTATAACAAGGTTAGCAATTCTTTATTTTTAACAAGGTTAGCAATTCTTTGGTTAGTCACAGCTAATGCCAAAGTGATTTGTTTGAGCATGGAGATGTTTCAGTTGGATCTCCTAGGGCGTTGTAAGGGCATAGGGGTGTGCAGCCACTTGTTTGTACCATTGTACCCCCATCCCAGAGAGCTTGGAGGGCTCAATTTAACAACGCAGGCACCCTAGGAGGTTGTTTTAGCAGTATCATGTTTCCTGATGCAGATTAAAAAATGATCAAATGGCTATTGAAGAAATCGATTTGAGCTACTCAGGCAAAGAAATGGCATGGGATGAGTCACAATGATGAGAGTGATGTCTTCCACACCTTCTCCAGCATTTTCAGCATTTTATGGCTCCCGCACCTATTTTTGGGAAAATTTTATATATTTTCTGGAGCTTTTTGGGAGATCCACGATTTCCTCAAGGAGGAACAAAAATCAAAATTTTAAATTATTATATTATTTCTTGTGCCATGGGGACACCCAAAGGGAGTTAGTCAAACACTCCCTGGACCCACCATGTGCTTTCATTTATTTCTTGTTGAGTGGGTTACCTTTATTTGGGTGGTTTAAGTCCACTTTGGTAGATTATGGTTATATTGATCCATGTATTGTATGTTTAGCTCATCTCAACCATTGATTACAACATTGTATCTTTTTATCTTAGCCACTCGTTTTGAAAGTGCTTAGGATTTGGTTACGATTGAGGTTCTCATTTCTACTTAAAGGAGAGAGCTTCTCATTTGTAAAGGGTCTTTGGCTCTTGAATCTGAATAATAGAAAGACTTTTTCTGTGGAAATTTTTTTGGATTTGCTTTGCATCTGATGTGCTCAAATGGTGATTAGCTTGTCTTCAGCTTACTAGCATCGTGGAAATTCTCGTGAGATCTATTTTTTTTGTGGCTATCATTGTTATGTCTACAAGAGGGCGTTTTGGCTGGAGCGTTTTTGTAGGGGGACCTCAACTGGCTCGGTTCTCTTCGTCTTAGATCAAGGGGTTTTTATTAGTTTCATTGCAATCTATGATCACTTCATTTTACTGTCTTGTAGCATTCAGTTTCCTTATTTTGTATGTGCAAATCTGATATGGTTGACGTTTGCTCATGGAGGGTAGAGGGCGCTTTGATGGTTTGGAGCTTGCATATGCCATAGAAATCACGAGGATCTTCCAGGATTGATCGAAAAAGCTAGGATCGTCACTATTACAAACTTCTACAAGCTTATCTAGGTAAGATCCACAGGTAAGTTTTTCTTTTCTGATCTTATTCCATTGTACCTTGCTGAAATTTAACTATTTTTCTGAAAACTCCTAAACCATAAAAACATAAAAAATCAAATAATCAAGAAAGCATCCGATCCTTTGCCAAACCATTTCTGTGTTTCATAGATCGAGCCTCCCCCTAACTAAATCAACTAGAACACTGATCAAATTCCTCATAGATTGACCTAGATCTGATTTTTCAGCAGAAAACTGCATAACCCCCCCCGAAAAAATTGACCTGCTAGGGTTTTAAGTTTTTCTGATTTCTGACTTCGCAGACAGATAGATCGTGTCTTGGGCAGTCCAAATCAACCCCAACGTTGTTAAGAGGCTCAACAATTTGGCCGGGATCTGAAGATTTGACCGAAACTGCCCTAGCGCCCTCACTGAAAATTTGTCTTTTCCGGAAATAGGTTTTTCTGAAATCTGACATCATAGGCTGATAGATCGGGTCCCACGCATCCCAGAGCACCCTCAACGCTGTCCTAATTCCTCCTGGTTTGCCTTAGATTTCAAAACGTTAGTTTTTTCAGCCCCTAGCCCATCATCAGATTTGGACTTTTCTAGATCTGATTTTTCTGTTTTTTCTCCTGATTTGGGCTTGTAGATCAGGTCTCCCTGATCTCTTCTCATCCTCAACGCTAAGCCATCAGCCTTCCGGTACCCCCTAAAACTTCAGATTTGTCTTCCTACGCCCTAGCGCTAGCCATCTACCAAGCTAGGGTTTTTGTACCTTGGCTTTTCCAGACCAATTGCTTTCTGGGTTCGTAGATCAAGGTGTTTCCCAAGTGGGTTTCCTGAAACGTTGTCTTACTACTGACTCCATTGCTCAATGCATACAAAGCACTGATCTCCAAGCTAGCGTTGCCCTTAGGTTCCTAGCCTCTGCCATCTACCAACATTCACTGATAGCTCAAACACCTTTCGTTGAGTCTGATTTCTAGGTACTGGATAGTCCCAACTTTGTTCTTGCTCACCCTATCATAGTTACGTTTGCCAAGAAAATGGTCATCTCCCTCAGTAACTAGTACCTAAACCCTAAATCTAGGGTTTCCATTCACCTTGTTGCACCTTAAGTACCCTGAAGCCCCATCTGATTTTCTTCTGGTATATAGGTTCGATCTCTCCTGTCGGGAGCAAATTCGAGTCTCCCCCATTGTTGTCCTAGACTAGGATAACATAAAGTGAAGGTTGCCTTGATTGGCATGACAACAATCCATTTGGGAGTCTAGGCAGTCGTGGTTTCACCCCTTAGTTGCTTGCCCCTCTACCATCCATTCTGGATCCACCTCACGTAGGCAACTACAAGGTGGGTGATAACACTCATCTCAACCATTGATTAGAATATTTTATCTTTTAATCTTAGCCACTCGTTTTGAAAGTGGTTAAGATTCGGTTATCATTGTTGTTCTCTCATTTCTATTTAAAGGAGAGAGCTTCTCATTTGTAAGGGGTCTTTGGCTCTTCGATCTGAATAATAGAAATATTTTTCCGTGGATATTTTCCGGATCTGCTTTGCATCAAATGTTCTCAAATGGTGATTGGATGGTCTTCTACTTCCTAGAGTTGTGGAAATTCATGTGAGATCTTTACTTTTTTTGCTATCATTGTCTTGTCTATAGGAGGGCATTTTGGCTGGAGCGTTTTTGCAAGGGGACCTCATCTCGTTCGGCTATCTTTGTTTTGGATCAGGGGAGTTTCATTAGTGTCATTGTGATCTATGATTACTTCTTTTTACTTTCCTATAGCATTTAGTTTATTTATCTTGTCTTAGCAAATCTGATATTATTGGCATTTGCTCATGCAGGGTAGGGGGCGCATTGGTGGCTTGAGGCTTACATCTATCATAGAAATCACGTGAATCTTCCAGAATTGATCGAGATAGCAAGGATCGTCGTTGTTAAGGCTTCTACAAGCATTTCCAGATACAATCTAAAAGGTAATTCTCTTCTTTTTAGCAAATCTCAATCCATTGTACCTGTTCTCCTTCCATTTTTTCGAAAATCGTTAAAATACTAAAAAACCCATAAAAAATACTAAATTCGGGAACTGTCTGATCTTTGCCCAAACCATTACTGAGTTTCATAGATCGGGCCTCCCCCTCACTGAATCTACTGCAACGTTGGTCAAATTCCTACCGGTTTGACCTAGATCTAAAATATTGTCTGAAAACTGCATAGCGCCCCCACTGAAAATTTGACCTGCTAGGGTTTTGACGTTTTCTTATTTCTGACTTCATACACTGATAGATCGAGTCTCACACAGTCCAAATCACACCTAACGCTGTCCAGATTCATGACAGTGTGACCTAGATCTGAATTTTAGACTGAAAAACATCCCTAGCGCCATCACTGAAAAACTAGACCTTTCCAAAGTTTATTGTTTCTGAAATCTAACAGGCTAGGCTAATAGATCAGGTCTTCCGCACTCCAGAACACCCCTAACGCTAAGCTAGATTCAGCATGCTTGCCCTAGATCTGAAGAAATCAGTTTTTCACTCTCTCATCCTCGGCCATCAACTTTGACTTTTTCAAGATCGGACTTTTTCCAAATTTCTTTGAACCAAGTGTGTAGATCAGCCCCTCCTGATCCCATTTCACCTTCAATGCTGAGCTGGTTTTCTGTTGGTGGCCTCAGATCTACAGATCTATCTCATCCAACCCTAGCGTTAGCCTTCCTTGACTGAATTCCTCCCTTAACTGAGCTATCTGGACCAAAACACTTATCTGGGTCCACAGATCAGGGTCTACCCTAGGTGGGTTTACCTCAACGTTGGGTGTATACTGACTCCATTGCCCAATGCACGAAAGGCACTGATCTCCCATCCTTAGCGCTAGCCCTGAATTGATCTCTTCCCCTTGAAATTGGTTGTTCCTTGATGACTTAGACAATCACACTTGTTCACCTTTTGAGTCTGTCAGCCATGTACTAGATAGTCCCGACTATTTTCCTGCCCATCCTACCTCGGTTACGCTTCCCAAGGCAAAGATCATCTTCTTTAGTTGCTAGTACCAAAACCCTAGATCTAACCATTTCCCCCAAAGGTCATCCGATTACTGCTTTGGATCAGCCAATATATTGTTGAAGTCCTGATCCATCTACTGAAGATCTAGAGTTTCTGAACACCTTACACCTTATGTACCTCAAAGTGCATTTGATCTGTTCTGTTGTCTAGGTCAGATCTCTCCTGTCAGGAGTAGATCCGAGTCTCCCCCGTCGTTGTCTTGGACTTGGATAACATAAAGCGAAGACTGCCTTGATTGACGTGACAACCATCCATTTGGGAGTCTAAGCAGTCTTGGTTCCACCTCCCTAGTTGCTTGCCCGTCTACCATTCATCCTGGATTCATCATACATAGGCAACTACAAGGTTGGTGATAACAAGATAGTAGGTGGTCCATCAGTCTGGTTAATGTTCCAACAAATTCAAGGTTACATAATTTGCATTTGAGATGATTCCCTAACCCATCAAGTTTCTCAACATGTTTCCATCCTTCAGCTGTTGATTTTGGAGGTGTAATAGCAAAATTTTCTGCATTGTTTGTATTTTAAAAACATGTCTAGTCTTTAAAAAAAATAAGCATATATGATATACGACTGAAGTTCGAACTTAAAAGTTTAAAATAGTAAGACGTAGAGCAGCGAGCTTAAAAGTTAATGAGTTCAAACTTCCGAGAACCATGGAGGTTTGCTATTTGGGTTACGGGTAGTAAAAGGTGGATACCATCATACCTGTAGGCTGTGCCGCTATAGTGTAGAGTGTGCACTTGTGAGTCTGTGACTGTAGATTCGAATCTGAGTAGAGCTAAATCCTGGAAGTTGGACCTACATGGAGAAGCTGGAAATCTACAAAATCATTGGAGCCAAGAGTCCAAAATCGCTGGAAAAAAACCATCGGCTGTGAGTTGATGTTGCCGAGGCTGTGAGGCTGTGAGCTCATACTTGTGACTTAGTTTAAGGCCACCAATCTATTGGCAAAACTATCTAGCTATCGAACTTTGTATTTATACTCCAGTTTCTTGAAAGATCCAGAGCCAAATTAAAACCACCTACAAAGACATAGGTTATCCACGATTATCCCACAGGCAAACACAAGGTATGATATTAAAATTTCAGATTATGTAGACAAAGTGGTCTCACTCTCGATATGGAAGGTATGTCAGGCGAGGTGTTGGTTGTTCTAAACTTCTAATAGAGAAGTTGGTTAAGGATAAACAGCTTCATCTTCTGGATCTCGAGCACATTGATTAGTGCCAGTGGGGCACTAGGCACCGAGGCTCTGCTTCAATCTACAACATATAGGAAATTTGCAGCCTCTGATTCACGAACAGAGGTTATTTAGGTGAATGCTACAAAGACGAAAACCAAAAAAGAGGAAGGTGCTCTATGCGGGCCGCGGCGTGAGTTTTGGGCCTACACGCACATGAATTTGGGGTCTGACAGCTGCGTGAATTTGGGGATGAGCGGTAAACTGGAAACGTAAACCCTGACCGCAGTTACTAAAGTTTAAACCGCCGACGGATTTTTTTTTCGAATTTTTATTAAATTCAAATTTTAATAAAATTCAAAATCGAAAAAAATCATTTTTAAATTCATTTTTCAAATTCGCCGAATTTGAATCGATTTTTTTATTTTCCTTGGAATTCGGCGAATTTCAAACCTCAAGGTTCAAATTCGCCAAATCATGTGACTTAGGTTGACTTCACAGATTCCAATTGGGCAGGCAGTGCATCCGACTGAAAGAGCACTTCCAGTTGTTTTAGTCTGGGCTCGATAGTAGTGTCGTTATTCAACAGAAAACAAAAGTCTGTTGCCTTGAGTTCTGCTAAGGCCGAGTATATGGGAGCCAATATGGCTACTTGCGACGTGTTATCAGCTTTTTTGTACCATAGTTGGGTTACCTGAGGAGCCGCCGGTTGACAGACTTGTTCAAAGTCTAATTCCAGTGTATCAATTGATCCGTGTGCATGTCTAGCCAATATTGGCTAGCCACTTTCTGATTTGAATAATTTTGACCATGGCCCCACGAGGTTTGTAATAAAATGTGCTAGTAGGGTATTTTTGAGTGGTTCGGTCTCCTGAGACGTAGAATCTCAAATGAGGTATTCCAGGGAGTTTTTTGCCCCTGACAATTATGCTTTGCCTTCAGCCGAGTATAATTGACGAGGTTTTCTCGCGCTTCCTCCAAAGCTGGAATGCCCGACATCGAAATTCTGGGCCTTGGGGGGTTATTAGAGCCCAACTGAGTGTTATAAACCTACTATGAATTATTTTGATAGATCATGGTCATGTCCTAAGTTATCTGAACACATAAAAAAAATTCGAAAAAATCTTTTTCGAACGGGGAAAAAAAAAATTATTTTTTTTTATTTTTTAATTACTTTTTCTAAGTCTTTTGGGTTAATTTTTCCATAATTTAAATGGAAAAAACCCGTATGTAATAAATTAGTCATTCGAACTCCGAATTTAGTGATTGAATGCTCTAACCTTAAGCCAAAAATCATTCTTGATCAGCCAGCCAGTCAAAACCAACTTTCAGATCAACAATCGAACACATAATGCCTTTTTTTCTCAAAAAAGTCAGTTTTGAGGAAAAAAATGAATTTTTATTCAAAAATGATTATTTTGGAGAAAATTAAAGCTCTCCAAATTAATCCAAATTCGGCGAAATAAAAGGCCAAATGACATCTCACCGGGCATTAATGACCATTAGAGTTAACAGAAAGTAGGTTCAGTCAACATTCAGTGACTTAAAGGACATCTTTACCTTGCAATTGCGCCCCCTTCAATCAGGCTCACATGTGGGTGATGTGGAAAGCTTTCATTCGTCCGATGTTTTGATCGAGGCTGAACTAAGGCTTGCACTGATGACCACTAGGCAGTGGCTCCTCCACACATAGCAAAGTAGGTTTCCAAACGTAATAGCCAGCCTCCCTATGCATCCAGACGCCTCCTTCATCCATTCACGCCCCTCTCTCTCCTGAGGGCGCCTTCCACACATGTGAGCTCCTCTGTGGGCTGTTTGCAGTGATCAAGGTTGGAGTGGGGGCACCTTGCCTAGGTGGAGGCCTCCCCTCACTCCCGGTTCTCCGATTTAGGTTTGGGATCTCTGTTTGGTGGTCAGGCTGGTTAAGTCATGAGGATTGGTTTTAGGGTTTTAGCACTCTCTCATTTGTTAAATAGAGGCTCCTTTAGCTCTATTAAGGGTGGATGATTGATTGAAAGAACCTTTGGTGAATTATTGTAATACTTGTTGCTCTTATGCAACCATTTTGAATAAATAAAGGCTTTGGAGGCTCATGTCATGTGGATTCTGGATTCATGTGCTTTGATTAATGAGGTGATACCATTTCAATCTTTCTTTTGTTTGTAAAGCTATGGGTAATTATAAATGCTTTAGAGGGCTTATATAAGCACATAAGAGTAGGTATTTGTAGTTTCAAGTTACCTATTTACTTATTTACTTTCCGAAATCTATAAAGAGCATTGTCTTATTCAGTTATATCTCATGTTTTTTGTGATTCAGAGTAGTAAATAGTACATGTTTTAATTCTCTTTTTTGGCAAGCATACAAGTATGTTGATTACAGATCACTCCATCGCATTGAGTAAAAGGTTGAGCTAAGTTGCATCTCCTTTTCTTGGAGTCAAGCACAAGTTTCTGGCAGCCGCATACTGATTGAGATCCAGGGTGGTTTCAGAGATTCAAAAATCCAAGTGGTTCCATCTCTTATATTCACCCCTAGAAACAAAATTTTACTTTCCAGTTACTTTGATTCTTTGTTTCATAACAAGTAGATCTAAGCATTAAATCTCATCTTTATATCTCTTGTTGTGTAGATCTAAGAATTTCCTTTGTTAAAAGCTTATCTCACGAAGGTTTAGATCTAGTTTTGTTTAGTACTTGAAGTAGCATCAAAGTCTCATCTTTTGCACAAGTATTAAATTGTAATTTCTTAGTGTATGGTATTGTCTAATCCATCATTTTGCAGGAAAGAAGCTTGCTGGTTTCTCACTTTTCATGACAGGTTAAGTGAGAAAGTTGGTAAAAATTTAAAGAATTAAGCTGCAAAAAACCTTCTTTTGTTCCTCTCCTTAAAACCCCTTTCTACAAGTTACTTTTCGCTGCCCTTTTTACCTCTTCTTCTTCTTTTTGGACAGCCCTAGTGTGCCCTAGTCTTCCTTCCTTTTTTGCCTCTTTTTGCCCTAGTTTTTGGGCCTTCTTCAACTTTCTTATTAGCCTTTTTAGCCACTTTTTGTTCGCTGTCATGTTTTGTATTTTTTATGACAGCCATTTGTTTTCTCTTTTGCTGCCCCGATTTCTTCGATTTTTACCATCCTTTAGCTTCTTAATTGGCTGCCCTATTCTTCCCTTTCTTTGGTTTTGACCTTCTCTTGGTTTTCTTGCCTTCTCTCCATCATCTTTTTTTGTTTCAGCCCTCTTTTCCTTCGCTCTTTTGGCTTTCTTTCAAACTTCTTCTCTTTTCTAATTTCACAGGTTTCAGAAAAATCTTCAAGTAAAGTAAAAGCCTCTCCTTTTTTACAAGTTATAATATTAAAAGAGTTGTTTTGCTTTCATCTGAAAAGTCCTTTCAAGGATTAAAATCCTTAAGGCACATCGTATTAAGTTTAATAAAAATCTTTTGTTTGAGTGGGGTTTTTAAGTCCCCACTCCCATCCTCCCCCATTTGGGGAGGATTGTGTTGTGTCCATCTTTTACATGCTTAGATTAGATGTGCTTGTTTTCACCATCATTTGCATCTTACGCTTAGAATATTAATTGTTAATCCATCACTTCTAGTTCTATAATTAAGTTGATTACTCTTTTAAATTGTTTATCTTTCTAAGTAAATCAACTGCTTAAATCTCTCGAATCACACCATAAGGTGGATCAAAAGTGCTCTTTGTCGAAGAGTTTAATAAGACACCTTTGTTTTTTATTCACATTGTTTAATCAATTAACTCTTAAGTAAGACTCTTGAACTTGCAAAAACACAAGTCAAGAGCACTCTCTATTGGAGAGCATCCTAGGTTTGCATAATCCCTGCATTAGTCTCATCTAGATTAGCTAAGTCTCTTAAACCACTGTCATAAGACAGGGTCAAGAGCGCTCTCTGTCGGAGAGTCTTAATTAATCAACTTAATAAAACCTTCAACACACACACCCCTTTTAATTAATTAACTCCCTTCCCTACTTGACAGAGTATGCTCTGACCGATCTCAGATCGGAATACCCAGAAACGGCACTGAATCTTTAAACCCTACAAGAGTAACTTAATTAAAACTTTTCCCCCATAACCAACGCACCGACGTTGTTTCGTTTAAATACCGAGGCATGTGGGCAAATTCCAAGTGTGGGCACCGAGCTACCCAATTTGGGCACATGTAGTTTAAGTTATTGAACACTCACCTGTGATCCCAGACAGGTCCGTCATGTCTTCGAACGAAGCCACTAAAGGTATTTCCGGTTAGGACATCCAGCTACCGTAAGCAAAGATCACCAATAAAAACTTTCAAAACCTACCAAGAGCACTTGCAAAACCTAACATTCACTGGCATCATTTTGGGCGTCACATCCTTTTTACACTCGAAGCATCTCTAATAAGTTGACTCCATCGACACTGGTTCTACCTTTTATGCACTATTTATAATCTGGGCGATTTGTCCATTGGATGTTTTGATTATAAGTTATATCTGTGAATGCTTTATCATTTCGTGAGTTCTCAAATCATTGTCTATCTTCTAATTCTTGTGATAGCAACGTGGATTGCTTTGTCTTGTGTTTAGAATTCATAATAAACAAACACATTTCACCATAATAACTCCTAAAACAACACCCATCCACATCCGCAACCTAAAACACTTTAACAACCTTAAGAGCCTTTGTAAACTCTTTTGTAGGGACTACCACCCTTGGCTTCATTAGGAGTTAGCCTAAACGAAGGAGCTAGGAGTAGGTGACAGTACCTGGCTCTTTGCTTGCCCCCAAGGTCACACCTCTCCCACTTTCCCAAGTGAGGAGACAACTTTCAATTGATTTCTGCTGCTGGTGTGCAATCGACGAACAACATCTTTTGGCGTCGTTGCCGAGGACAAATCTTTTTGTTGCTGAACGACCTTTGTTTCTTTTAGTCTTTTACCTTTTTCCTTTTTTGGTAGATTTTAGTCCAATCACTCTCTGAAATTAGACTTAAGTCCACCTGGCGACTCCACTGTCAGTTAACACCTCAAGGTATTCCACTAGAAGAAACTCTGTAGGTTTGTTCGATTTCATGCCTAACCCCGAAAAGGTCTATAGGAGGAGATTAAACAAACTATCTTTTCGCAGGATCCTTGCAGAACTTGGATCTGAGTCTGTTTCAGACATCCACCTTTTATTTCCTGAGAACATTAATACCTTTGTTTCTGACATAATGAGCGAGTATTTTACTCAGCTTGACTTTTCTCAGATAGCAGGTCAACCCCACCGTCTTCCAGACAAAGCTGTCGAGAAGCTCCCGATGTATACAGGCACTAATGCCATTACCTCCGCCATGCACCTGAAGAACTTTTTTAGGTGTATCAACGCTTATGTCAATGATCCGGTCAGCCAACATGATGACGTGTATATGAAGTTATTTGCTCTATCTTTGGATGGAAAGGTCGGCGACTGGTATAGCAATTTACCAGACAATGCTTTTGATAGTCTAGCAGCTTTCAAAACCTCTTTCACCAACAAGTTCGATGAAAAGAAAGAACCTCGGCATCAACTTGCATCCTTGACCAACATAAAGAAGAAGGACACGAAAACAATGGACGAGTTCAATACTAGGTTCACAGAATTATCAAAAGCCAACCCTACTGAGTATGCCCCAACTAAACCAACCATCCTGGTATATTACATTGAGGCACTTAGTGCCAAGATGCAGTACTAGATCAGAGACAAGGAGCCTGCTCCCGATGTATACAGGCACTGATGCCATTACCTCCGCCATGCACCTGAAGAACTTTTTTAGGTGTATCAACGCTTATGTCAATGATCCGGTCAGCCAACATGATGACGTGTATATGAAGTTATTTGCTCTATCTTTGGATGGAAAGGTCGGCGACTGGTATAGCAATTTACCAGACAATGCTTTTGATAGTCTAGCAGCTTTCAAAACCTCTTTCACCAACAAGTTCAATGAAAAGAAAGAACCTCGACATCAACTTGCATCCTTGACCAACATAAAGAAGAAGGACACGAAAACAATGGACGAGTTCAATACTAGGTTCACAGAATTATCAAAAGCCATCCCTACTGAGTATGCCCCAACTAAACCAACCATCTTGGTATATTACATTGAGGCACTTAGTGGCAAGATGCAGTACTAGATCAGAGATAAGGAGCCTGCTAACCTGCTCCAGGCTCAGGAGATGGCAATCAAAATTGATCTGAACATGCAGTCATCTGGTGAATCTAACCTCCACGATTATTCAAGGTCTTCAATTCTGTTGAAAATTAATGAACCAAAAGACAAGGATCCTTTATCAGCTCTGAAGGATGCCTATGAAAAACAAATGATGGAGATGAAGAAAAATATGGAGGAGGCAGAACAGAAACACTTAGCACAGTTGAAGGAAATTCAAAATAGGGTGATCACGATGGAAAGAACTCAAACTCAGCCCGCTCCTAGAACCTTTCCTGCCAAGCCAACTTGGCAAAGAAAGCCTCCCAACCATGAGCAAAGGCCTCCCCATCAGCTAGATGCCACTAACATAGTTGAGCAATATAAACTATTTTGCAGAGCATGCAGAGATTTCCATGAGGAATCTGGCTGCCACTATGCATGCTATGTTCAGGAGCATGGTCATCCTGAAGGTTGCGGCCGAATATGTCGACAAGCAAGCCTGATTTTATCAATAACATAGATGACATCCCTAACACCCCCGTAGGAAATTGGCCACAGGCCAATTGTTATGAAAAAAAAGTTGACAACCTGACTCAGTACTATGGTGAGATGCCTTCAGCCGAGCAGATCAACAATACTCTGAATTTCAAACAGATAACTTATCAAAGAAAGGGGTCTTCTGCACAAAATATTCCTAAGGTAACAGTTCCTAATCCTCTCAAAGAAGTTGAAACAAAAGAAATTGTTGATTTAAGTTTTGACTTAGGTAATTGGTTAGCGAATACAAAATTCCCTGTTCCAGTCCTTGAATTATGCAAAATCCCTGGCCAAAGAGAGAGACTTTTGAAAATCCTAGAGCCTCAGAATAATGTTGATCCTCAAGCTGAAGAAAGTTCTTCAAGTCCTTTAAAGCCTATTACCCCTAAAAAAGTTACTTTTTCTGATACCGTGGAGCGAACTTCAAATAATGTCTTTGTCGATCCACCTATAGTTCTACATACTAGGGACCCAAGAAAAGAAGATCATCCCCCTTTCTACGTATCATTGATGATGGGTGATCTTCTTCTACACAATTGTATGTTAGACTCGGGATCTAGTTCAGCATCATGACCAAAAAAGTGATGCAACAGCTTGACCTAAGAACCACAAGGCCATACCAAAATGTATGTGCCATGGACTCTAGACTCGTCAAGGTCGAAGGGATGATTGAGAACCAGTTAGTCAGATTGGCCAAGTATCCAGATATCCAGATCACAATGGACATCCTGGTTATTGATGTTCCGGACAAATGGGGTATGTTACTTTCTAGGAAATGGGATGCCACTTTGGGAGGATCAATCTAGATGGATTGGAGCTATGCTACCGTGCCAGTGTCAGAGTTTTCACTTGTTAAGTTGTATTCAGAAAAGGAAAAAAGGCACCATGTTGAAAACCCTCAAAGACCATTAAATGAGTATGCTTACCCAACTAATGAAAATGGTTCCTATCAAATCAACTCCACCTTCCTGGAATCCATCCAAGAAGAGATAAAGACCGAAAAACTTAGTGAGTTGTGGAGGATGAATTTTGATGGTGCTTACTCTAAAACGGGCAAAGGGGCTGGTGTTGTCATTGTTTCACCAAAGGGTAAGGTTTTCAACTTTGCCTTCAGATTGGAATTCGAAGCAACTAACAACGTGGCGGAGTATGAGGCACTTCTACTAGGCATTGAGATTGCCAAGGACATGTGGATTAAATTGCTTGATATTAAAGGGGACTCTGATTTAATTGTCCAACAGGTTAAGGGTCAGTTTGCGTGTAAGTGTCAAAGACTTAAAAAATTTAGAAATGCAATCTGGGATACAATGGAATTCTTTGATGCCCTTAACATAGAAGCAGTCCCTAGAGATCAGAATAGTGCCGCCGACAGACTTGCAGTTTCAGCGTCAACTCTTCAACCATCGGATGAGATGTTAGAGGGGAATTGTACTTTAGAAATTAACTTCAGACCTTATGTTCCTGAAAATGTTGAACATAGGCAGGTCTTCAAAGACGATGAGCAGATTTTGAGATTCATTCATAATGTCGATGGATTCCTTAACTTTAAAGCTAATGATCAGGAAGAAAACAAAGAATATTATGGAGAAGGTGACCAGCTTAACAATCCTATCCCACGTGGTCTAGTTGCCTTAGAAAACATCTTTGACAGACAGGAGAGAAGAAAAAGCAATGTTGAGCAGATGAAACCAGGAGATTACATTGAAGTCAACAATGGGACAGAAACCGAACCTAAAATTATAAAAATTGGAAAAGGTAATTCAAAAAAATAAAGGAATAGCCTCATAAGTCTAGTCAAAGAGTATAGGGATGTATTTGCCTTTACTTATGACGAGCTCAAAGCCTATAGGGAAGATGTATTTCAACATACCATTCCCTTGAAGCCAGAATTTCAAAAGGGCAAGCCTTTCAGACAAAAACTTAGGCAAATAAATCCTAAGTTAGCACCAATCATTAAAAACGAGTTAGACAAAATGCTAGCAGCAGGAATAATAGCTCCTGCAAGGCATTCGACGTGGTGCCCTAACTTAGTGGTAGTTAGAAAGAAGAACGGGAGCATAAGAATATGTATAGATTTCAGGAATCTAAACATATCATGTCAGAAAGACATTTACCCCCTCCCCAACATGGAGACCCTCCTCCAACGGGTCACTAGATCGAGCATGATGTCGACGCTGGATGGTTTTTCAGGCTATAATCAAGTAGTCATTCAAGAGGAAGATAGGCATAAGACCACCTTCACAACTCCTATATTTATACACATTATGTCAATTGACTTTTACCCTAAACAAGTGAGCCCCACTAAACTGTCTGAGTCAACTTCACCTAGGAAGACTCAAAACAATATTTTATATTATTCATTATGGTACTAATGACCCAACTTACAATGAAGGCTTTACCTCATGACTATGATGACCAATTACAATAGTAACATCCCAAGAGAGGAATAATAACATCTCCTTTGGGTTACATCAGTAAAATACATTAAGAATATCCTTTGAAGTTACAATATTTCAACAGTCCACACCTACAATCACCAACTAGAAGAAGCTTCATGCTTCTGAGGAAGAGTTGGTGGATCCTACCTTGTATCGTCTGCTTATTGGTTAGTTGATGTATCTTGTCATCACCAGACCAGATATGAGTTTGTGGTGAACACTCTCAATTAGTTCATGGTGGAGTCCAATAGAGTGCATTGGACAGCAGCAAAACACATTTTGAGATACCTTGTTGGGACAATAGACTATGGTATGGACTACAGGGAGTCGAGTGGAATGGGCTTGGTTGGTTTCACAAATTCAAATTGGGCAGGCAATGCTTCGGACCAAAAGAGCACGTCCGATTGTTGTTTCAATTTGCGCTTGACATTTGTGTCCTGGTTCAATCGAAAGCAAAAGTTCGTTGCTTTGGTTTTGTAGAGGCTAAATATATGGCAAGCAGTCAAGCTAGTTGTGAGGAATTGTGGCTTGACAACTTGATGGTAGGCTTATTTGGTCAAGAGCTGAGGCCTACAATTATTCATTGTGATAATCAGAGTTGCATCAAGCTCCCTAAGAATCTGGTGTTTCATGAGAAGTCAAAGCATATTGAGATCAGATATCACTTCATTAGATAATATGTTCAGAGAGGAGTCATGGAGTTGCAGTATATTTCTACTTATGAGCAAGTAGCAGACATTCTCACAAAATCTTTGGGAAGAGGGAAGCATATTCATTTCAGAGACAATATGGGGGTGGTGAAGAACACTTTCCTCGATAAGAGGGAGTGTTGAAATTTTACGTAGTGAGTGTTTGTCCATTCATTGGTACCTTGAGGTGGACAAGTACACTTTAAATGTGGTGCCTAACATTTTTATAAACTGAGGTTGATTTTATGATTATAAAGTCACTTTATAAAATAAAGTTGAGTCATAAAAGTTAAATGTGACTTTAATGAGAATTAAAAGTGGGTGAGCATTAAATGTCTCGTTTATTATTTAAAAGGTAATTAAACGTTTTTTTAATGAGAAAAGTATGATTTGATATTGGCCCTTGATCTCATCTAGTTATGTTTTAATTTAGACGATTGATTTTCAAATGGTGGTTACTCAAACAAAAAGGCTACAAAAGGCATGAGAAAATCCATCGTTCACATTCCAAAAAAAAAAATTTAGAGAGAAGAGGAGTAAGAGAGGAGAGAGAGTGAAACCCTTGCACAAATGCCAAGAAGGAAGAAGAGCAAATTTAGGCATGTTTCCCATGGAAAATCCGTACAGTAAGACCGTACCAGAAGTATTGTACAACTGGCACAAAATTCAAGCCAAGCGTACTGTACTTATCCATACAAGTGCACAAAAATCAACACCAAGTTTGGCACGATTTTCAAGGAGAAAGTACAGCATTAAATGTTGTTTATACATCACAATTTTGAAGAAGTTGGGCACAATTTTCCAGGCAAAAAACAGACATGTTCGTACAACTTAGAAATTGAGGTCGTACACCAGTCCATACAATCGCACGTCTGAGGGCATACAACATGTTTTCAATGAATTAATGCAACAATATTGTCAATGAGATATTGGCATGAATTTCGAGAACAAAGATGGGTTCTACTATTATTAATTTGTACTTTGCCAGAAGATATAATAAAATTCTCTCTCATACAGGTTTTCTCTTCGAGGTTTTTCCTGGACCATTTTGATCAAAATTCTGAGTCTAAAAATTTCATGTGGCTAAAATATTTTTTCTGAGATTGAAAAGGTTAAGCTACTAGGAAAATTTTCTGAGTTTGCAAAGTTGAAATTATCAGATGCGTTTCAAGTTTCAAGTTGAAATTTTTATTTTTTTATGAACATGCATACTGGAGTTTGGGCATTAAACAATATGCAATGAACTGAAATTGAAACCGGGTTGAGGCTACAAAAATTTTCAACCAATGCAAATGCACCCTCCTTGGCTAGTACACCTCCTTGGAAAGCGTGGCCTCTTCATTAGTTGCTACTCACTAAAACTCAAACACAACTCCATCAATCTGCTAGTAAAATTGTTTCTCATCCTCAACCATGAAGCACAACAGCAATATTTGAGCGATCTTCCCTCTTAAGATCAAATAGGGTGGATAGTCTAACCTCCAAAACCAATGTTCTCTTTGGGTTTTCGTCCCAAGACCCAAAAGCCACAAGAGCTCTCCCAATCCATTTTTCAAAAATGAAAATCTCATGAATGAATGAGAAAGAGAATGATTCGCCCTTTTAAGCGCATTTTACTTTTCTGGAGCAATGTTACCCTTTTTCGCCACTTTAACCTTTTCCTACTCAAATATTTAATTAAAGTGAGACTTTATAAAGTTATTGTCACTTTATGACCCGCTTTAATTTAATTATTCAATTTCTAATGTTGTTTTTTCACCCAATTAACGTTAAATAATTATTAATTCCGCTTCTTCAACGACTATAGCCTACAAGAATTAGATAGACTAGTAAATCGCCTTCCTGGAGTGATAATTCAGAAAGGGACATTACAACCTACCAATCATGAGGGGGCAGTAGGCCACCAAGTTTGGAAGGATGCCATGATGGAGGAGTATGCATCCATCATGAAAAATGATGTATGTGACATTGTACCGAGGCCAAAAGGGAAATCAATGGTAAGCTCAAGATCGATCTACAAGATCAAGCATATTGTCGATGGCAGTGTTGAGAAGTACAAGGCAAGGTTCATGGATAGAGAGTCTTCCCAAAAAAAGGGAGCACACTATGACATCCGCTCCAGTAGCCAAGTATACTTCTACCAAGGTTGTTATATCTATTGCTTCAGAGATCGGGTAGAGGATACATCAGATGGATGTGAAGATAGCCTTTCTCAACGGAGTGGTTGAGGAAAACGTGTACACTAAATAGCCTCAAGGCTTCGAGGTACATGGAAGATATTCTCGTGTGTGCAAATTAAAGAAGTCATTATACATACTTAAGCAGGCACGAAGCGCATGGTACTCAAGGATCGATAGGTATCTGTTAGCTATGGGCTTCATAAAGTGTGAGGTAGATCCCAATTGTATTACTCACTTGTTGGCGATGATCCTCTCATATTGGCACTTTATGTAGATAACCTATTCCTCACAAAATCAAAAGAGCTCATTGAGACGTGCAAGCGAGATCTAGCTTCGGAGATCGAAATGAAGGACGTCGACATGATGCACTACCTTTTGGGATTGGAGGTGTGGCAGCAAACAAGTGAGACTTCCCTGGGACAAGGAAAATATGTAGTTGGTATTATGAAGATATTCAAAATGGTGAATTGCAGGCATATGCCTACACCCATGATCACCAATCTAAAGAAGTTAAATTCTTCTGAGTCAACGTTGGTGGATCCTATATTGTATAGGCAATTGATTGGGTCCCTGATGTATCTGGTCAACACTAGGCCAAATATATGGTTTGTTGTGAATACCCTAAGCCATTTATTGGGGAATCGAGGGTGCATTGGGTTGTAGCGAAGCATATGCTTAGATATCTACAAGGTAGTGTGGAATATGCGCTGAGGTATGTCAAGAGTAGTGGAGTAGAATTACAGGGCTATACAGATTCAGATTGGGCTAGGAGTGCAGTGGACAAAAAAAGTACCTCAAGGTGTTGCTTCAGTCTAGGATCAACAATGATTTCATGGTTTTGCAAGAAGCAGACGTTAGTGGCACTTAGTTTTGCAAAGGCTGAGTACATGGAAACAAGTTTCGCGAGTTGTGAAGCCATTTGGAATTTGTAAGATGGTCACAAGATTATTTGGTTTGGAGTTGGTGCCCACTGTGATCCACTGTGACAATCAAAGTTGCATAAAACTCTCAAAGAATCAAGTGTTTCATGGCAGGTCCAAATACATAAGGATTAGATATCAATTCATTAAGAACGAAGTTCAAAGGGGAGCAGCAAAGCTTCATTATAACTCGATAGAAGAGCAAGTTGCAGATATTACCACTGATGAAGGGCAAGTTTGCTTACTTCAAAGATAAGCTAGTAGTGGTTCAAAGTACCTTCCTCGCTAGGACAGAGTGTTGATGATTATAGCTCGAACAAGGGCTTCCCCATAGGCTAGGTGTCAAGCATGCAGAAGTTGTCAAGATACCTCTCTAGGCACTTGCTTGATTAAAGAAGTGAATTTTATGTTTTCTTTCCCAAGTCTAACTTAAGAAAAGCACATTGATTAATTATTTTAATTAATGTTGGCTATTCACTAAGGTTTTCTAAAGTGAAAACTTAAGTGAACTTTAGATTAAGTCACAATTGTTGATCTTAAGTGAGGCTTAGAATTTAATCTTAGCCATCCATCACTTTGGAGATTAACAATTAGGGTTTTAGTCATTGAAATGTTATAAAAGAAAGCCTAAAGAGAGAAGAAAGACACAAACCAATATCATTTCGATAGAGTGATTTTCTCAAGAGAAGAGTGAGAGACTTAATGGCTGAAGGGAGAGAGAGAGAGAAAGAGAGAAAGAGAGAGAAGCGATTTGCAACAACAAGACCCAAAGGAGAGAGAGAGGTTGAATTAGATGATCCAAAAGAGAGGTTGATTCATACTACTTGCAACAGTCCATACGGTTATCGTACAAGGTGACGCAAGAGTCACACAAGAGTGACATAGTGGGTTGATTTGCTCAATGAGTTGATTTGTCAGTGGGCTGATTTGGCAAAGAGAGAGTAGATTTCTCTAAAGGGGATGATTTGCCCAAGTTGTTCGATTTTCCAAAGAAGCTAAGTTACATGTTCCATTGTTGTAAAACTCTGAATTTCTCTGTGAGCCAAGAAATAATAAAACAGAAATTCAATGCTGGTTTTTTCGCCTTTGGGGTTTTCCAAGGTAAATATTTGTGTCAATGTGGTTGATTTCTTGTTTTGTTCCACTGCATTTTATTGGTTAAATATCAATGTGTTTATGTTTAATAATTTCAGCAGTAATCTACAGAAGTATTTTATTTCTGGGCGTAAAATATTATTGGAGAACAGAAATCAGATCTGGTATTGAGAAATTTAACAGATGATGAGTTGGGGTGGCGTCATTCAGATTCTAATCCAAATGTACATGCAAGTGTAGCACCATGCATGGCAAGCACTAGCCTTTCAGCTCATGCTGGCACTAGTTCTATAATTCAAATATCGATGAGTCTAACAAGTTCGAGTACTATAGGTCGAAGAATGGTCATGTAGCTAATGCTAAGGATACCATTTCCAACAATGGTGATGAGTTTGATCAATGTCATTAGTGATCATTGATATGTAGTAGGCCAATAGCTTGTAGCATTATTTTGGACTCTAGAGGGCCTTAAATACTTGTTTATTATTTTCTTTGTTTCAGATATGTAATGCACTCGATGCCATTTTCATATATTCACCCTTACATGTTATATAAATGAGCCTACTTCGCATATTTTGTCTCGAATGGTTTGGAACCATGGGAATCTTTAGAATGTTTTTTTTCATTAAAATTTTAATATTTCAAGTACTTTTTAGTAAACCGAGACAAAAAATCAAACCAATCCAAGCTAGAGACGAGCCTGAGTCGAATTCCAAGTTGATCCTCGAATAAATCCGAGTCCATGTTTTAAAATGTTGCCAATAAGTAGAGGTAATCTCTAGGAGAATAGATTTAACACGCTTTTGCTTGTTAATATTTTGATAAATGACCTATAAACTCAGCTTCTAGTGATCAACATCCATAGCGAAACCTTAGACAATTGGATTTGAGATTACTGTTTTTCACAAGTCTTATGAATAAGCAATATAATTTATGAATAGGTGTTTCCAATAGTTCTTATATGTGTTTGCAATAGAACATTTAGAAATGCTGATAAACTCATTTCTCAAGAAGGTATTATGTTTTGTATGCTTGTCAGGTTGTTCTCCATTTTAAAACAAACATACTCGTAACAATATAGTATAGGTTTTCCGCAAACATGGTCCTAACTAGTATATTCCTTAGGGTTAGAGACAAACAAATAACACTTAATACCATCATTTGATTCAATAAATCACATGGTAAACAATACTAATTTATTAATTTTAACATACAAGCATTTTCACTTAAGTGCCTTTCATACTAAAATAACAATAGCATATTAATGCATTAACAAATGTCTAGTTGCCTTCTAACTCTTCAACATATGCCACAATGTGAAAACGAAACCAATACATAGAAAAATCCAAAGAATAATTCTATTATACGAATGAAAGATGCACTTATCCAAATCTTGGGGAAAACTACTAATATAATGTTCCTAGTCTTCACCCAAAATCTTATAATTGATACCTTAATTTTCACTCTACTGTTATCAATCACCATGCAGCTAGCATACAAGAAGTACCTTAGTCTAACTACAAAACCATCATCAACATTGTCTCTAAATACTACAAAATTCTTCGAACAACATCATCAACTTTGAGAAGAATATTGTCATACTGAATATGAACCTTGTTCAAAATTCAAAAATGAGGCAAAATCCTTCAATTATATTAAGCATTTAAACAAAAACACTAGGGATGTTTGCTGAATAGCATTGAGGAACTGAAATTTGTTGTGGGATAAGAGAAGGAATCAAATTTTGATTCTTTAATAAGTTTCTTGTTTTGTTCCCACTCTTGCATGCAACAAACAAGGAGATCAATGTATCTTAGTTTCATACAACAAAACTATACTCTTTTTGCTAGAAATTCAAACTTACAAAAATTAAACTTTGTTTGTTTTCTATTTGAATTAAGAAAAATTTCAAGAGTGTTTTTTTCTAGGTAGATATTAAAGAACCATGTTTTGAGTGTGATTAAAAGAAACCTATATGTTGCTTTTTGTTATAGATGTTTTTAACTATTGAAAATACATGTCCAAAGAAAATAAATTGCAACTCACTCTTTGCTGGCCTCTTCAATCTTTTCAACATATTGATTAGACCCAATAATATCCTCCAAGTACTCCAAAAAGCCTTCATCATGAGGTCCTTGTGACTTGGGCTTCATCAATGATATTTGCTCGACTTCACCCTATAAAGCAATATGAAGACATGTTTTTAAACTACTGCAAAAATAGGTTATTTTATTTACATATCGTAGCTTAAGTGATAAAATTTAAAGCAAAATAATTTTACACTTTTAGTTTAAAGTATGAGACCTGCAGAATGAGAAATCGATTGTTATCCAAGTCTACTCCTTTTAATCTCAATTTCTTTGTAACTTCAGTGAAATTACTGCCCCGATTGTTTATGTAATATTTGGACGAATTGTCTCGGAAAGCAACTCGGGTGACAACAAAATCACTTCCTTTAACAGGTTCATAATTTTCACCATCCTGCAATAAAATACAGATGCTAGGTTATGATCATGAAGGCATCATTTAACCTGCAGGAACAGAGTAAGCAACAAAACAATAAACTGTGCACAATAGAACTTTTCGAGAATATCAATAAGTAAAATATTCTAGATTTCATCCAAAACTCATCCCAATGAAGTACCAAATCAATTATTTCCTGGAAGTGCACGGATACACTTGCTTTCTCAAGATTCTGATGATTAGAAGAGTTATGAATGAGTTCAGATACTTTGTTCAAACGCATCTGGATCAAGAACAATCAATAGTATAAGTCCGAAGTAGCATAAGGGTTATAAAGAAATAAAGAGTTTATTAAGGTAATAGCATAACCAAATGGAGATTTTTCACGTGAAATGAATTTCCAGGGCAACAGTTGCACAGCTTACCTGTTTAGCGCGCTTGCCAAAAACAAATAGCATTGCATCAATTACATTGCTTTTACCACTCCCATTTGGGCCTACCACAGCTGAGAAACTCTGTGACAATTATTAAAAGTATTTTAGCATTAAATCTACAAAGATATTTAATTTATCTCAAAACCCTGAAAGAATAGACCATTCCGGCTGCAAACAAGGTTATCAAACATTTGGATAAACATTTATTACAACGATATTGTAAGCATTACTGAAAACATATTATCATTAAAAGCATATAAGCATACTCCAAACTTCACTAGGATTAATGGTTTTGTCATGCCTGCATTGCAAGTGCGATGTCATGAAAAGTCCAGTTCATGAATTCCAAATGACAACTCAACCTTCAAGCATTCAACTGCTACCTTTTTGTTCAGCCATGAACCAAACAACATGGGCCATCGCTTTTCCAACTTGGTTAGTTATCTGATTTAAACTCCAAAGGGCCATTCCAAATTTCCAAATGACAACCCAACCTTCAAGCGTTCAACTGCTACCTCTTTGTTCAGCCATGAACCAAACAACGTGGGCTCTCACTTTTCGAACTTGGTTAGTTATCTGATTTAAACTCCAAAGGGTCTATAAACGCTTGTTTTATTTGACAATCCTTATCCTGGATGAGATCAAAAGTTGACTAAGACCATGGTACTTGGCCTCGCACAAATGAAAAGCTCAACAAGAAAATTGTCCCAAGTATGGGAGGGAGCAAGGTTGGTCAATGCTTAATGAGAGCAATTTATGCAAAAGAAAATAGCCAGATCATGCATCGTAGAGACAGCCCTTGCACAGTTTCAGAGCGGCAGGCAGTGTTGTGTCCGAGGACGATCTAAGAATCAGATTGTGCAAACCAAGGTTGCGACCTGTCCATGCATGAAGAATATGAATGCATTAACACACTAACGCACAACTTTACAATTGGCATAGTCACAGGCACCATGGAAGAAGAGGACAAACCATGCTGGCCAATTGGACAACTCAGCAGAAGTTTGTGTGGAATCCAAATAATCACAACAGATGGGATTCCCATATCCTAGTCTCTTTTTGTCAGTTTCTATAAAATATCATACTATATGGACTATGAACAGACAGGAGACAAAACAAATTGTCTTCCCTTAGCCAGGCTACACATTAGAAGATCAGAATGATTATACATTGATTGTGACAATGATTGGCGAAACTAATGGTCATCGTGATTATAGAACTTTACTGCCCCAAGTTCTATTGATGATTTAAAACATTAGCATGAAACAAGTAGGCAACAGAAACGACAAGAATAAATAAAATAATGTGTTCCTGTATATGTTTGGAATCTCAATTTTGTAAAACATTTCAATGGACATCTTTTTACATTTGGAATGACATATGTTATCCCTCAAATATAAGTTTAACAAGGGCATGAAATTTTTATTTTCTGATATATGTTTAACAAGGGCATAGAATTTTATCGTATATAAAATATAAATTAAAAAAAAAATCATTCTAAAATACTTTCTATATTTACAACGACATATTTACAGCCACACCCACACAGGGTTTTGAACCAGGGTCTCCACATCAATACAAGGCCAATCACCTTGCTGCTTCCCAATAGACCACACTCCTATGACCTATCATATATAATTCTGAATTTTGATTTTTGATTGATTCGAATTGTAATTTTTGTCAAATTTAATGGCAAATTTCATGATAGCTTTTTGCAATGCTGAAATTTTGCTGATTCTACTGTCATTAAGAACAAACCTATTGACTTAGGTTGTGATTAAGAAAACTTTGATCATCTACCTAAGACTATGACAGACTCATTGCAAGCAATGGAATACAGTGGCAAGTGTTAGCTTTTTCTTGTCCTCCAACCCTATTTTCCATTAATCATCAGCTTCTATCATTTTCTACTCTTAGTGATTTTCTATTTTAACCAATTCTAAATATACAATAGTGTTGACAAGTTGAATAGTAACTAGTCACCAATGAACTATTTGCATTTGAATACAGAGTTGAACACTAGGCATGTGTTAGCATGCAATCATGATGTCTACGTCTTGAACTGATGTCCAAATAAAATTTTGAAGCACAAAACACCAAAGGAGGTTTTCACTGGTGAGAAGCCATAGGTATCTCATTTCTTTGTGTTTGGTTGTTAGGGTTATATCCATCTTCCTGATGAGAAATAGACTAGATTTGAGCCCTCATTTATCAAGCGGATCTTTGTTGGATGCAACAAGACTTCCAAATGTTATTGAATCTACATTTAGGACAATGAAAGACAATGGTAAAAAGGGATGTGAAGTTTGAAGAGAATGGGTGGTTGTCTTCAAGATCACGGGATGCTCTTACAATGATTAAAGAAAGCAAAAAGCTTGTTGTTCCAGATTCAGATCATAAAATAAAGAAGAAATCAGATTCAGATCTACAAGATACCAACCAAGGAAAAAAGGCTTCACTACATTCCAGTTCAACTAGAAAGCCAAGATGGTTTACACAGTCATTGCAAGATGCACCAAAACAAATAGGAGCACCTAAACCTAGATTTCAGGTGAGTCGCCCAGGTTAGATTTTCAGCGTACTTTTAAATTATTTACAAAATGTTTCACAGGTGCTACATGAAATTTGGGGTACATGGTCTATGTTCAGCACCTAGATGATCCGAGATGTATAAAAACATACACAGTTAAAATTGCTTTCTCAGTGGATGCTTGACCTTGAACGGTGTTGGCTTAGTGTTCTTCCCTTGGGCGTTGGAGTTCTCTTGCTTGATTGGTGGACAACCTTCATGATGACCACATGGAGGAACCACTTGTTTGGATAGCACCACACTTGGGCTGAGTAGCGTTTTGTTGATTTTTCCTAAGCAGCATCGAGAGCCATTCTCTTAGGAAAATGGGGACATCTGGTCAACGACCAGGATGTGGAACTAGTCCAACACTAGGGGAACTCAGCCTTCGGCTAAGTAGCCATTCTATTGAATGGGGAAATCTGGTCAAGGACCAAGAAGTGGAACCAGACCAGCACTGGGGGGACTCAATGTTGAGCTGAGTAGCCATTCTGTTGAATGGGGACACTTGGCCAAGGACCAGGATGTCCCCATTCAAGTTTGTTACTCTTTCGGGCAACTACAGAAACATTCAGGCAGCATCTCGACAGCCACTTGTTAGTCTCTAGGCAGCAGCAGAAGAGGTTTGAGCAGACAGTTTGGTTTGGGCAGGAGAGAGAAAAATTGAGCAAAAAGCCCTAAGCTAATTTTTCAATGTAAATTGTTCTTGTGGAATTTGTTGATCAAATGGTTCAAGCATATTGGAATTTGTTAAATTATTGAGGAACATTCATCTCAGAATTTTGAGATTGAAAAACCCAGTCATCTCATTCAAGGGATCAATTACTAATGCTTTTAGGGTTTTTGTCCTTCACAGGTTTGCCCGTGAAAAACATCTTACGTTCATGTGTGTGATGTTTTGACCCATCTACTACACTTGTCTGATTGTTATCTTACAGTCTGCAAAATTTTAAGAATACATGCTAATTTCCACACATTTCACATCATGGCAAAGGGCTTCAAGCCTTACATGGCATGTGGTGTTAGTTTTTGTACCTAGGAATATGTTCCCTAAGTGATTTTTTGCCTAAGTCACTTAGAAAAGGGAAAAAGGTGACCCTCACATTAAAAGCTACTTAATGAGACTTTATAAAGTTAAAGTCACTTTTTGATAAATTTAAGTGGGTGAGTAAATTTATTTAAGTGATTTAAATAAATGTGATTTTTACTCTCATTGTATCTTAGCCATTGGATTGGATCTTTTTCCACCGTTGGATTAGATTCCCACTTAGGGTTTAGACAAAAAGGGTTGAGGGAGGCATTTCACTTCACTTTTCATTTTCTGAGAAGGAGAGACTGAGCTGAGAGAGAAGGAGGTCGAGCTAGGGCATTGGCACAATTCCCAAGAAGAGAGACTGCACAGATTTCGAGGGTACGGACTGCATTAAATTTCTGCACAGAAATCGAGGAGAGTACGGACTGTACGGCCTGGTATTTATTGTTGTACGGACTGCACAGAAATCGAGGTGTGCGGCCTGGTATTTATTGCTGTACGGCCTGCATTTATTTCAGCACAAAAATCGAGGTGTGCGGCTTGCATTTATTGCTTGTACGGCTGCACAGAAATCGAGGTGTACGGACTGCATTTAATGTGGCACGTTTTTCAAGATTTTGAGATGAAATCTTGGGTGGAGATAAGTTAAATTTTCACTGTATTTCTGTTCTGATATTTTGCTGAAGAAAATAAAATCTCTCTCTCTCTCTAACTGGTTTTCCACATGGGGGTTTTTCCAGGGCTTGATTTTGGCCAAAAATCTCTGAGTCCTTTTTTATGGTGTGATTGTTAAAATGTGTTTTTCAGCCTGTTAGTGTATTTTACTGTGTGTTTAATTGTTTAGAAAAATTTCTTAAGTAGCCTACAGCCAATGCAAAACCGGGTGTAGGTGAAAACCACAAAATGTTGACATAAACCAGCAAACAGTAAAACTCAGAAATTTCTACATGGTATCAGAGCTTGGGGGCTGAAAACAATGATAGTTTGCAAACACACAGAAATTTTCAGAACTCAGATTTTTAGTATTTTACTTCTGTCAGTGAGCAGCACTTTATCGGGTTGGTGTAGAGATGGCTACAGGTCTTAGACTTGAGGATAGGCTGGATGGGAAAGGAAATTTTGTGCCGTGGAAGGCCAGAATTTTACTGATACTGGAGGAGAATGAGTTATGGCCGGATATAGTTAGGAACACTACAGCTGATCCGATTGTCATTCCCGCATCAACAGATGCAGCAGCTCTATCAGCTTTCAACAAGCAGGACTGTAAAGCTAGGAGGATCATTCTAGATGCAGTTAAAGACCACATAATCCCTCACATTTCAGGCAAGACTAGGGCACACTTGATGTGGACAGCCTTGATCAGTTTGTATGAGAGTTCCAATGAGAACAAGAAGATGGTTCTCAAAGAGAAACTCAAAAGTATAAAGATGAATGGGGGTGAGGGAGTCACAGTATATCTGACCAGGATTTCTGCAGTTCGGGATGAACTTGCAGCGGTTGGGGAGGTGGTAGCCCCTACAGAGCTAGTACGCACAGCAGTGAATGGGGCTTCAAAGCCCTAGGGTGCATTTGTGCAAGCCATAGTGGGCAGAGAGAACCTACCTACTTGGGACAGACTTTGGGATGACTTTGTGCAGGAGGAGACTAGGAGAGGTCTTGTACAGGGCAATACATCTCACAGTGGGGTTGATGACGAGAATGCGACTTTGGCAGCTAAGGGCAAGAAGAAGAAGGGTCCCAAGAAGGGTGGGGCCAAGCAGCAGCAGCAGCAGAGTGGGCAGAAGAAATACTTGAGTAAAATCAAGTGTTATGCATGTCAGGCGTTTGGGCACTATGCTTCTCAGTGTCCACGCAAGAAGAAGAAGAAGGGACAGGGGCAGCAGACAGCAGCCTCAGCAGAGGTTGATGAGTTTAGTGATGCATTTCAGAGGGAGTTTTCCCTATATGCTGGACAGATGGAGAGAGAGAGAGTCTCTTTAGCCACCAGCACAGATATGGATATGGATAGTGAGCATTCATTGTTGGCAGGTCATCAGGGGAGTCCATCCACCTCTACTACTTGGTATATTGACAGCGGAGCCTCGAGCCACATGACTGGAGCTCGAGAGATGTTCTCAAAACTATCTCAGACAGGTAGAGATGTGGAGGTTGTCCTTGGAGACAACACCGTTGTTAGAGCTGTTGGTCGGGGGACCATCACATTTCAGAGGGAGTCGATGAGTCTCATGACTCTGAGGGATGTGTTGTATGTCCCTGGGCTGAAGAAGAACCTTGTGTCAGTTTCCACCATTGAGGACAGGGGTCTTGGGGTGTGCTTTTCAGATGGGAGAGTGCAGGTGTATCCCAGGGCTACAGGTATGTCTAGTGCCATGGACATTGGAGTCAGATGTGGAAAGCTGTACAAGCTCTTGTTTCAGCCACAGTGTGCTTTAGCACACAGCAGCAACAGTGAGCTATGTGAGCTATGGCATCGGAGGATGGCCCACCTACATCACTCAGCTCACAAATTGTTGAGGAGCATGGTTACAGGATTACCGGAGTTCAGCATTGAGCAGAGTGATGTGTGCAGGGGGTGTGCTTTGGGAAAGTACGCCAAGACTGTTTTTCCGAGCAATGACACGAGAGCTGCAGGGGTGCTAGATCTTATCCATTCTGACATATGCGGTCCTATGTCATCAGTGTCTTTGACAGGTTTTGAGTACTACATTAGCTTCATTGATGACTACTCCAGGAAGACTTGGATCTACTTCTTGAGGAGCAAGAAGTCCTCACTTGTGTTGAGAGTCTTCCAAGGGTTCAAAGCCCTTGTGGAGAAGCAGACGTGGAGGAAGATCCGGATATTGAGATCGAACAATGGAGGTGAGTATACCTCCAAGGAGTTCGATGCATTCTGCAGACAGGAGGGCATTCAGAGACAATTGACAGTTCCTTACACTCCTGAGCAGAATGGAGTAGCAGAGAGAAAGAACAGGTCGATTGTGGGGGCAGCTAGAGCAATGCTTCATGATCAAGGGTTACCTTTCTTTCTATGGGCAGAGGCATGTAGCACTGCAGTTTATCTGCAGAACAGGAGTCCTCACAGGGCAGTGGGGAGTAAGACTCCTAAGGAGATGTATTCAGGCAAGAAGCCTGAGGTGGGCCACTTTCGCATATTTGGCTCGTTGACTTACTCTCACGTCCCTTCTGAGAAGAGGACGATGTTTGATCCCACCGCAGAGAGAGGCATATTTGTGGGATATGACGAGACTTCGAAGGCCTATCGGCTTTACTTACCTAGCTCAAGGAGAGTTGTTGTCCAGCGGGAAGTGAAGTTTGATGAGGAAAGAGCCTTCAGGAAGTCTAGGGAGTTAAAGCAGGGGGAGACACCAGCTCCCACACCTCAGTTGGTACAGGCTTCTTCGATGCAGCTTACAGGTCCACAGGTTTCTGGAGTGACTGGATCACAGGGTACAGGCACAGCTTCTACAGGTTCAGTGATTCAGGTGGCTAGCACTTCAGGGACAAGTTCAGCGTTGAGTCCTCAAATCACAGGTTCGTCAGGCACAGGTTCATCAGGTACTGGTCCTCGGGGTGTTGGACCTTCAGGTACTGGGACTTCCTCAGATGAGGAGAGCCCAAGACCAGTTTGGGAGGAGCAGTCTTCAAGGAAGAGGAAGCCTAAGTGGCTTCAGGAGACCTTGAAGGAGGCAGAGGCTTTTGGCAAGCCCCAGGAGCAGATCAGGACAGTGGTGGAGCCAGATAGGTATGGTGTGGTGCCAGACAGGGATGGTATGGCCCTTGTTGCGAGTCTTCGTGACTCTGAGCCATCCACATTTGAGGAGGCTTCCCAGCATCAGGTATGGAGAGATGCCATGATGGAAGAGTACCATTCCATCATGAAGAATGATGCTTGGGAGATAGTGCCGAGACCTGAGGGGAAGTCAGTTGTGACTTCCAAATGGCTTTACAAGATAAAGCATGTTGCGGATGGCAGTGTGGAGAAGTACAAGGCTCGGTTTGTGGCGTGGGGGTTCTCACAGGTTGAGGGAGTTGACTATGATGAGACATTTGCTCCAGTTGCTCGGTATTCTTCTATCAAGGCAGTTATATCTATAGCAGCAGAGATGGGTTGGAAGATCCACCAGATGGATGTGAAGACTGCATTTCTCAATGGTCTTCTGCAGGAGGAGGTATATTTAGAGCAGCCACAGGGATTTGAGATCCATGGGAGAGATTCCCATGTGTGCAGGCTGAGGAAAGCCTTGTACGGACTAAAGCAAGCTCCTAGAGCTTGGTACTCCAGGATTGATACTTACTTGACATCGATGGGATTCCAGAAGAGTGAGGCTGATCCCAACCTATACTTCATTGTGGTTGGAGGAGATCCGCTCATTCTTCTGCTATATGTTGATGATCTATTTATCACAAGTGTTGAGCGTCTCATTGCACATTGCAAGAGAGATCTAGCATCGGAGTACGAGATGACTGACATTGGACTGATGCATTACTATCTGGGGATGGAGGTTTGGCAGGAGCATGGACATATTTTCCTTGGACAGGGGAAGTATGCAGTTGATATCCTGAAGAGATTTCGGATGGAGGACTGCAGGCCGATGTGTACGCCTATGATCACCAACTAGAAGCAACTTCATGCTTCCGAGGGTAAGTTGGTGGATCCCACTTTATATCGTCAGCTCATTGGGTCATTGATGTATCTGGTCAATACCAAGCCAGACTTGTGTTTTGCAGTTAACACTCTTAGTCAGTTCATGGTTGAGCCTAGGAGTGTGCACTGGACTACCGCAAAGCACATACTGAGATACCTTGCAGGTACGGTGGATTATGGTCTGGACTACAGGGGTTCAGGTGGAGTCAGCTTGGTTGGGTTCACAGATTCAGACTGGGCAGGTTGTGTGAGGGATCGAAAGAGCACTTCCGGTTGTTGTTTCAGTTTGGGCTCGACAGCAGTGTCGTGGTTCAATCGGAAACAGAAGTCCGTTGCACTGAGTTCTGCTGAGGCTGAGTATATGGCAGCCAGTCAGGCTACATGTGAAGCACTGTGGCTTCGCAAGTTATTGGTAGATTTATTTGATCAGCAGCTTAGGCCTACGGTGATCTATTGTGACAATCAGAGTTGCATTCAGCTCTCTGAGAATCCAGTGCTTCATGACAGGTCGAAGCACATTGAGATCAGGTACCATTTCATCCGTGACTATGTTCAGAGAGGGGCAGTTGAGCTACAGTATATATCCACTGATGAGCAAGTAGCAGACATTCTGACGAAGTCTTTGGGGAGGGGGAAGTTTGTCTTCTTCAGAGATAAGTTGGGAGTGGTGCAGAACACCTTCCTCGGTAAGAGGGAGTGTTAGTTTTTGTACCTAGGAATATGTTCCCTAAGTGATTTTTTGCCTAAGTCACTTAGAAAAGGGAAAAAGGTGACCCTCACATTAAAAGCTACTTAATGAGACTTTATAAAGTTAAAGTCACTTTTTGATAAATTTAAGTGGGTGAGTAAATTTATTTAAGTGATTTAAATAAATGTGATTTTTACTCTCATTGAATCTTAGCCATTGGATTGGATCTTTTTCCACCGTTGGATTAGATTCCCACTTAGGGTTTAGACAAAAAAGGTTGAGGGAGGCATTTCACTTCACTTTTCATTTTCTGAGAAGGAGAGACTAAGCTGAGAGAGAAGGAGGTCGAGCTAGGGCATTGGCACGATTCCCAAGAAGAGAGACTACACAGATTTCGAGGGTACGGACTGCATTAAATTTCTGCACATAAATCGATGAGAGTACGGACTGTACGGCATGGTATTTGTTGCTGTACGGGTTGCACGA
Source organism: Pseudotsuga menziesii (assembly GCA_001517045.1). NCBI lineage: Eukaryota > Viridiplantae > Streptophyta > Pinopsida > Pinales > Pinaceae > Pseudotsuga > Pseudotsuga menziesii. The sequence goes on from LPNX010775882.1 coordinate 311,663, forward strand.
AAATCGAGGTGTGCAGCCTAGTATTTATTGTTGTACGGACTGCACAGAAATCGAGGTGTACTACCTGGTATTTATTGCTGTATTGCCTGCATTTATTTCAGCACAGAAATCGAGGTGTGCGGCCTGCATTTATTGCTGGTACGGCTGCACAGAAATCGAGGTGTACGGACTGCATTTAATGTGGCACGTTTTTCAAGATTTTGAGATGAAATCTTGGGTGGAGATAAGTTAAATTTTCACTGTATTTATGTTCTGATATTTTGCTGAAGAAAATGAAATCTCTCTCTCTCTTTAACTGGTTTTCCCCGTGGGGGTTTTTCCAGGGCTTGATTTTGGCCAAAAATCTCTGAGTCTTTTTTTATGGTGTGATTGTTAAAATATGTTTTTCAGCCTGTTAGTGTATTTTACTGTGTGTTTAATTGTTCAAAAAAAATTCTTAAGTAACCTACAGCCAATGCAAAACCGGGTGTAGGTGAAAACCACGAAATGTTGACATAAACCAGCAAACAGTAAAACTCAGAAATTTCTACATGTGGCAATTTGGACTCTTGTTCATAGGATTGGAGATGGCTCAAGGATGCTTAGGGCTTCAACAATGTTTTTGCAAGGGGGTAGCTGACCTTGTTACCACCTGAGTTGCACTCAGTTGGAATTTTAAGTGAGCCGCCAAAGATGAACAATTACTTGTTCATATTTCAAGTTCAGAAGCCCATGCAGGCCTTCTTAAGCCCTTTTTTAATTTGTTTTAACATGTTCATACCCCATGGGGAATTGAATAAAATGACTTAGCATGATAACTTTATGTAAAATATTTGGTTTCCTAGTACTTAGTCATCAATACATTATTCCAAGTTGTTTTTTCCTTATTAATTATCAATCGTTTTTAAACGATAAATAATTTTCGAGTTTTTCACTCAAGCCTCCAAAAGCTGGAATAATTGCCTCAACAGTTAGGCCTTGGGAGGTTATTAAAACCTATGTGTCAATGTATGTTACCATGCTAATCATTATGAACATATCCTAAGTCCCCCATAGGTTTTTATTAATTTCCGAAAAAAATTATTGTTCCCATTTTAATAGGTTTATGTTTAATAAGTTAATTGTAAAAGTTCAAAAGGTCATAAAAGTGGCGCCAAGATGTTGTTTTTGCCATGAGGGTGCTCATTTTTTAACTCAAAGCACCCACTTAACCCTTAAACCCACTTTCCTAAGTTTTTGAGTAATTATTTATCTCCAAAATTAATTGTTACTCGAAAAACCCAAAAAAAACAAAAATTTAGAAAAAGTGAAAGATTTGACAACTCATAAATTTATGCAAACTTGCCAAAAAGGAGTTCCATGAATTGGCAAAGTAAAGCAACAAGTATCCTAAGGATTTTGGAAGGTCAAATCATGATATTTCCGAATAAATCAAAGCAATGGAAATTTCCTCCAAGTGGGTGCGCATTTTCCAAGGAAAGCTTGCATTTTTGGGGAATTGTGTTGAGTTTTGAGTGTTGGCTTTCCAATTTTTTGATCTTAACTTTACCAAACCCACAAAGAACTACTTCCTAGCTCTTTCCATTCGAGCTAGACTCTTCCTTTAGCAAATGCGCCCTCCCTTTAGCTTGCTCTTTTCTATTTAATCAAGGCTTTGCTTCTCATATTCTCATGATGGTTAGAGGAGCAAAAGGTTGTTGTAGCTCTGCGATTGTAGTTTATAATACTTTTTGGAATAATATGGCTTAGAGGAGTGAAATGTTTACTAATTCATGTTTGGTGAAATCTATTATAGTAATTTGAATGTTGTAGCTTTCATGGATCCTTAGCTTACTATAAAAGAAAGATTAAATAATTAAGCATTTTGCACTTTGTTCTCTAGCATAGAACTTGACGTTCTCCATATCCATTTATCTAAAAAAAAACCTCGATTGGCTCTACCTGTCTTACCATTCTTTCCATTACAATCCATGGCACTTTAATTGTCAAGTGAAACCAACAATCGTCCCCTTCTTGTTGTTTGTTTGGTTAAAGATCAGTGAAAGCTCCTCAAATCAAAACCAATTTTAACACCATAAAAGACTAGGGCAAGGTTTTGATGTTCGCAAAGCAATTCTAGAGAAGATCTTTAGCAATGGCATACTGATTCGTGGACACATGTACGTGGTTATAAGGAGCGAGAAATGAGGGGCAACTTTGTATGCTCTGATAGTGCTATTTGAGGTTTAAGTGATCAAATAATGAGACAAATTGAGAGTCCAACAATCCATCACAGGATATGTCGAACAAGAAGAAATATATTAGGCAACTTCTGGCTTGTTTCAAACAATTTGACTTCCAACATATTAGAAGATCCACAAACTAGGGTGGAAAATGAATATATTCCCCAGGTGACAAAATTATTAGGGGGAATCCCTCCTGTCTCCCTTTCCATCATATCAGAAGCCATTAATGGGGATCGTGGGGACCTTATCCCATATTAACGGTTACATTCAGCCCAATTCAATTCCCTTGAGTCGGTGATGAATCTGTCGTAACCCCGCCATGACAGAGAATGGCAAAACGATTTTACCACCCTTCCTCGTACTCCGACTGCAAAGAGTAGAGAAAGCATATGATTTGTTGCCCCCTCGCTCTCAAATAGACGATCGATAAACTAGGGGGAAACCTACAGGCGCATTTCAACGGCAAAAAATTAAACTCTTACCTATAATGTTATTTGAATAATTGATTTTGTTGGTTTTTATGTTTTTCTTGCATTATGGCCTTCGGTGTCTGGGGACTAAGGCCAGTATGTCAACATGGATAGCCATTGAAATCTACAAATGTACTACCCAACCGGATACTGTTTTAAGGCACCTACCGGTTACCGGTGACTATGCCGTTAAAATAATAGACAAATTTTGCTATATTTCAAAAACGAGCAGATACCAACTGCCCGGTAGCTAACAGAGTCTGGTTCAAATAAAATTTATGGTTGAAGCTCAGATAACAAACCCTGAAAAAATAATCTTCCAAGCTGCTTACTAATACATGTCTGGTGAAATCTATTGTGGTAATTTGAAGATTGTAGCTTTCATGGATCCTAATGCTTATTATAAAATAAAGATTGAATAATTAAGCATCTTGTACCTTGTGGAAGGGGCCAACCCTCTGTTCTCCAGCGTAGGACTTGAAGTTCTCCATAACCATTTCTCTGATGAAAAGCCTCGGCTGGCTCGACCTGCTCTTACCATTGTTTGGACTCGACCTGCTCTTGCCATTGTTTCCGTTACAGTCCATGGCACTTGAATTGTCAGGTGAATCCTGCAAGCGTCCCATGGAGGGTTTTTATGCTACACTAATTGAACGAAAAGATCGAGAGCTGGTAGCCGGATAAGGGCAAACTGGTTCTCAAACAGACTCTTCTGCTAAATGGGTATGGGCCCAAACGAACGGATGCTAGGACTGGGGGGTGTAGTTTCTTAGCACTAGACTAAGAACGAATGAATGACGAGTAAACTGCTGGATGATATGGCAATATAAAGGCTGTTACAGGGATCTGTCAATGCATTTTGAGGTTTCAGCGGGAAAACAAAAACCCGAGACTTTTTGAATTGATATGTATATATGTATATGTATCAAATGAACCATCGATTGGCATCGATAGACCAACTACTCTGAATTGTTAGCAAAGCAATCAGACATTTGTGAATGTGCAAATTGTCAAACTTTGGGAGTCTTTCCCAATTGGAATACGCCTTATGGCATAAATATATAAGTGTCATGCTTGGTGGGTCTTTTCAAACACATATATATATATATATATATTGAAGGTTATCACTATAATTTGTGGGTTTTCGTAACTTGTGGTTGTTATGTACACAAACTTAGATTCATTTTAACCTTAAATCTATGAAGCGTCGATAGAGATTCATCAAGGTGGAAACTATTTTAGAGTGTATAGAGTTAAGGTTTGTACCTCTAGGAATTTTAATCCCTCTCTTAGTTTTATAAATGTAAGGTTGAGATGGATGTAAGTTGATTTTATTTTTATATTTTAAATAAAGTTGATGTGAAAATATTTTTATTTTTGTGTATGTTTAAAAAAAATGATCCATAACAAATGGACATCACACATCTCCCCCTTTTTTTTTAGAATGTATCCCTCGATGCAATAATGTATTAAAGGTTGTTATTATAGTTGCATATCCCTATGGTGAGATTATGTTCCACGTCGATACTTTACAAGAAAAACACATAATAATAATAATAATCATATAATTTAAGGTTATAGCCTAACTAGACACCAAATTGTTGTATGAGACCTTCTTTATGAAACAAGAGACTCCATATACACGATGATTTAACTAGTTCATGCATGTGTACCTACATTCCCCTTCCATATCCAAACCTATGACATCTAAAAGGAAACACATATTCTTAATTGTTAAACACGCTTAAATATTCTAAAGTGGATAAACTAAAAAAATAGAGAATCAATATCAATTTTTTCCTTCTTTTCTTGCTTGAGGGACATATGGTTGTATGGTTGTATCCTCAAAAATACCCATTCCCCCACATCAAATTTCCTTTCACTGTGGCAGTGATATGCTTGTGTTAGGGTTTAAACACACATGAAAGCAAGCACACACATAAAATGAAGAAGATTTTTACCTTAGAAACCCAAACTGGGAAAAACAACAACAATAGATCTATTGCCCTTGACCAATCCTGCCATCAATGACCACTTTAGGAACTTTACAATGAAGTTACTCAAGCGTTTAAGTAGGCTTCATCACATGAAATGCCATGGGAAAATACCACAAGACACCCAAAACCATGGGTTCGCAAACCACCAATGGTAAATCCATCTTTCACTATTTAATTGGTTCAAGATTAACCTAGCATTTCCCCTTTTAAACTTGACTTAGGATAAAGACCAACCCCCTTCAAAGTTTTAATTGGGTATCTGGGAATACAACATTCCCCCCTTCTTCAATCTAACTAAATATACATCAAGACTTTTCATATGTGACCCAATAAACCAAGAGCATGCATGCCTAAACAGGTCTTACAAATGTGTTCTCGTTTACATCATGGTTAAATCAAACTCCATAAAGATGCTTATAGTAAAGTGAACTAATCACTCTTGCATCCTCAACTTCCATGTGCTTCTTCCAATGCTCCACTTGTTATTTTTGCAATGACTTTGTCATGTATTTCCATCTTTAGCTTGCCTTCAACCAAGAGACTCGTTTACGATAAACCACTCATGGATCTTGCATCCAATGTTATTATTTCCTTCGTAGGTCCAGTCGTGTGTCCTCTACGTTAATGTTTGAGCAAATATGATGATATTTGAACTTTAAAACTTCTATTGCGGGATTATTGAATATTGGAATGAATAGAACATTCAATCACATAAACCATTCATCTACACTAGTGTCCTCTTGTGGTTCATGAATTATCTTGCATGTGTTATAATCCTGCTTCCATTATATCCTTGCTTCTTCCACCCAATCATATTGTGGAATGGAAATAGCACAAAGTAAGCTCTTTGTGTCTTCTCCTTTCTTTAGAAGTGTAGTTCCCACCATTTTTTTTTGTAGATAATTTCAAAGTCATAACCTAACATCTTTCTAACCCATTTTGTTGATCTTCTAAAGATAATCGTTGTTCCAAGAAGCACTTGATACTGTCATGATTTGTGCTTACCTTGAAAATGTCTTCCTATTAGGCAAGGAGGGTGTTAAAGCTGGAATCTGCTCAAGGACTGCTACCAGAGCATGACCAACACATCTTAATGCTCAGGGGAAAATAATTGGTTTAGATGAAGCGGTTGGGATAGCTGGTGTAAAGGGGTTAAGAGACTACTACACATAGAGAAGGCATAAGATCACTGAAAACATCAGATTATGTGAAAGACATTAGACAATAGGATTGAAACAAGAATGATATAAAAGACGCCTCGTCTCCTAAGCTGTTTGAAAACATGTGGAACAAACAATTCCTTCACACATTAACATAAAGAACCATATCCATTAAACATTCCAGACATAAAATTTGGGATATTAAAGCACAATATGAGAATTCATAATAAAAGCGTTTCTATGAAGGATTTCATGACTACACTCAGTTTAAACAAACTTCCAAACTATCCAAATTTGACATACAATTCAAATCGAGATCATGGCGGTTAATACTATTAATATAATTCTACATTTAGATTCATAACACTTTTGGTGTTAACATTGCAATAGAGACTACACAGATTGACGACGGGGTTTCGGAGAACAAATAAGTGGAAGGTGGTTACGCCCATTGAAGGCGGAGAGTCAGGTGGGGCCTCAATCCCACCCAAGGTTTTATCTAAGGAGGCTATATTGGAAGTATCCCGATATCGCTGACTGAAATGGGAGGAGAGGGTTTAGGTGAAAGTGTGTGCCCCATACGTCCCAGGTCTCTGGATTGTAGATCCAGTCGTTAAGTCTGATGGATCACATCTAGTATATGAAGGATCATGCATTGATTGGTAAATTTGTTGGAATGTTACCTTTTGAAAAAAGCCCTCATTTGGTGTATAAATTATACCTGGAAACCTAGACGACATTTTGACCAACAACTCGAATCAAAGGGTTTTTCCACGATAAGATTCATTAGTTTAGAAGACCGAAACAGGGTTTTGGACAACAACCCATACCTTTTCTATTCGATGGGTCTCTTTCAAAGACCCTGAAAGGAACATTTTAACCCGAAAAAAGAAGACATGAGAACGATGTTAGTATGGATGAGGGTGTACTCCCTGCCAGGGGAATACTGAGACCTGGAAATATTGGAAGACATTGGAAATACCCTAGGAACATTTGTCAAAATTTCATAGCAGACGAAAGGTAAAAGATACACAGCCTATGTGCGGATTTGTGTATATATGGTTTTGACAAAAGTTTTACCCAAAGCTATAGATCTATATTGGGAAGATGAGGAGTGGAGGCAATCCTCAAACTCTGAGTAAATCCCATTCCGATGTAGTAAATGCCATGATTATGGTCATCTCGTCAGGGATTTCCCCAAAACTCATCACTGCCTCAGCCATGACAAAGTCGTGAAGTGGATGAGTTAGATTTTTCTAAGGTGCAACAGAAGAAAAGGGAAGCGAGGCAATAGGAAGCACCATATCCCTCCAAACGTCTCAGTACTGCTAACAAGTTTACAATCCTCAAAGAGCCTGATGAGAAAGAGGGCACTCCATAAATGACAGAAGAACAGAAAGGAAACCCTTGTGTGAAATAGGTGGCTTCAGAACAGGGAGAAGAGGTTCCAACAATTAACCGAATGTAAGGAATGGAAACCTAAGAAGAAGGAGACGATATGGACCTCAGAAAGATGGATCTAGATGGGATTGAATAAGTATGTGATGAAAAAGGTAAAGGTTTCATTCCTCAAGAACATGTTTCTTTAATGTAGAATGCGATAATAAAAGTCAAGGCCTCAAATCCTTTGGGATAGTGACTGGATCTCTGAAAGAAAACAAAATGAAATTGGGTGTGACCGACAAGAAATATGGGTGTAAATCTAATCGAGCTCATACAACATAAGTAGGTGTTTAGTTAGTTGAATCAGGCCAGTACCCTACCATTAGTGCGACCCTGGGGCTCTGATCTCTCTGCCCTCATATTTCCCAATGAATTTTTTAACGTGGAATATCTGTGGGCTTAATATCCCTTAGAAAGTAAAGTTTTTGAAGCGAACGATTTGTATGGAGAATTCAATAGTCTTGTTTGTTCAAGAAACCAAATACTCTTAACGACACTTGTCAGAGACATGTAGAAAGGCTTAAAGGAATTGCGGAGGTACTGGGATAGATGCATCTGTGGTGGAGGGAGGCTTATGGATTTTATGGGACTTTACTTGGGTCTCCCTAGCCAGTTTTGAAGCTTCATCGCTCTCTATCCACATATTGTCATATTGTAGGCACCTCAATATAAGATTTCTTAACTAATGTGTATGTTCCTCCCACCCCATCTCTTAAACAGGGTTTCATCGACTGTCTCATAAAACTTAATTAGAGTGTGGGGGGTAGAAATTGGATTGTGGGTAGGGACTTCAACATGATCACTTCTTTGGAGGAAAATAAAGGAGGGCATAGAATATTGGAAGGGGAAAGTGTTCTCTTCCGAGAGGCCATCTAAGAGATGGGTTTGGTAGATATCATCACGGGAGAAGGCATTTATACGTCGAATAACAGACGGTGAGGGGAGAGGCATATTGCATCCCACTTGGATAAGTTTTGTTGTTTCAGAATCCATTATGGACCTTGGAAGTGAACTATCTTCCCTAGTTCTCCCCTCAGTTGCCTCGGATCACTGGTCGGTGTGTTTATGGTGGAACAGTCTAGGATCTCAGTTCAAAAAACCTTATAGGTTTGAACAGTTCTATATGAGACACTTGAAATTCAAGGACAAAGTACATCAGTAGTGGGAAGATGTCAGAGGGGTGGAAGGGCATAACATGTACATGAATAAGCTCAAACTCATCAAAGGTAAGATAAATAAATGGAATAAAGAGGAGTTTGGGAACATCTTCAAAGATAAGACCCTATTGGAAGAAAATTTGGGTCGCCTGCAAAAGCAGGGGATGAGGAATGACTTCTCCCCTGTGCTTCTTGAGGAGGAAGGGAGACTCCAGGCCCAACTGGAGGAGAGGGAGAAGCAAGAGGAGCTTCTATGGAAACATAAGTCAAGGGTAATGTGGATTTAGAAGGAGAGCAGGAATACAATTTTTTTTCATAGATCGACCATACAACATAGGGCTCTTAATCAGATCCTTAGGTTCAAAAGTGCTAATGGGGATTGGGTTGAAACAAGGGAAGAGATCGAGAGAGAAATTATTCATCATTTCCAACATATCCTAGAAGAACCAATCTAGGGTAGAAGAGTGGAAATCAATCGGATAACCTGCAACATTCCCCATCTGGTTATGGAAGCCTAAAATGAATTGTTAATGCGATCGATTCTCATGCAGGAGCTGGAAGAGGCGGTGGAACATATGGCTATGGGTACAACCCCTGGCCCTAATGGATTCGCAGTAAACTTTTTCCATGCATTCTGGGATCTGGTTAAGGAGTAAGTTTGGAAATTTGTGGAAGATTCAGGAGCACCCAACATGTCTTACCAACTCTCAATGCCATCTATTTGTTCCTCATTCCAAAGGCAGGGGAGGCAAACTCACTTGATTAGTTTCGTCCTATTGCCTTATGTAATGTTATCTACAAGATTATCACAATAGTCGTTACCAATCGCTTAAAGTTGATTCTCCCTTTCATTATCTCCCTGGAACAATTTGGTTTTGTGGAAGGGCGTCAAATTATGGATGGAATCATTTTAACCCATAAGACTCTTCACTCACTCAAATCGACTGGCACTCCTGGAATTATGTTAAAACTGGATATAACTAAAGCTTATGATAAATTGAATTGGCAATATCTAAGAGATGTTATTAAGGCCTTTGGATTTCGGGAAGACTGTATTTAGTGGGTTCTGAAACTTATCTCTTCGACCTTTTTCTCCATCCTCATCAATGGTCTCCCTTCGGGACTTATCCGCCCCACAAGGAGATCATCTCTCCCCTTTTATCTTTATTATTATGGCTGATGGTTTAGGCAGTCTCATCAAAACCAAACATGCATAGCGAAGTATTCGAGGAATCAAGGTGTTGCCAAAGGCGGAGACCCAAACCCATCAACAATTTGTGGATGATATGCTGGTAATGGCCATCCATCAGTACAAGAGGTCACGACCATCAAAATTTGTTTACAGGAGTTTGGGGTGGCCTTTGGATTAGAAGTTAATGAACACAAATCTCAAGTTTTTTCTTCCATACCCCTAGAATTACGTCAATCAACATTTGGAGAATTACAGGCTTTCGAGAGATTTCCCTTCCAATCAAATATTGGGTGCTCCCTTAGTGGACTCCATTGTCCAGAAGGGGTCTTGTTCGGAACTTTTGGACAAAATGCAAAAGCGTCTGGTTAGCTGGACGTTGTGACCTCTGAACCTGGCAAGCCGTTTAGTCTTGGTAAAGTCAGTTCTTCATGCCATGCCCATTTATTTATTTTCCAGTATGCCAACCTCGAAGCACATTTTAAAATAAATCCAAAATATCCAGCAAATATTCCTTTGGAGTGGAGGAGCGGACCAGAGAAAATGGGCCTTGGTCAAATGGGACACGGTTTGTACTCCCAAAACTCAAGAGGGGTTAGGATTACGTGATTCACAGGTGATGAATTTGATCAGCGTGGCAAAATTATGGTGGTGATGGGTCACGTATGAGCAGGAACCCTGGGAAAAACTTTGGCACTGCAAATATGTTGAAGGATGGGAGAAGCATGACATCATTTGTTTCCTTGAAGAAAAGCGAGGATCCCATATATGGAATTCGGCCTGGAAGGGTAGGAGGTTAATTCAGGAAAATAGCTTATGGGGGGTCGGAATTGGGAATTAGAGTTTTTTTGGGAGGATGCTTGGCAACAGCTACCGTAGTTGGTTGCAAATGTTGTCACTCCACATCCTCACCAAAGCTATAAAGATCATAAATTAATAAGAGTTAAAGATTTATGGGAAAGAGGGGTTGAGTCGATGGGTTTCAGAAGGTGGATTCCAAGGTTTGTGTGGGAACAATTAGGAAACGGGGACGAGATTGTAAGAGTAATGGAGGCTCTTCAGGATCATTTCATCCACCTAAATGACATACAAGATAAACTCATGTGTGGAATATCCCCCAAAGGTTCTTTCTCCATCCAGGAAGCCTACAACATAGAAGGCGGGTTTACTAAGGCCCCAGATTACCAAACCTGGAGAAATATGTGGAAGGAAAAGTTATGTCCCAAGATCTCAACTTTTGTTTGGTTATTATTACATAGAATAATTCTAAAGGGAGAAAACGTGGAGAAAAGAGGTCTTTATGGTCCTTACTAGTGTTGTTTATACAAACATAGTGCGAAAACGTTCGACCATCTGTTAGATGGTTTCCCTTTCTCTAGCTTGCTCTGGGACAAAGGAGGTTTTGTCTTTCATCGTTCTAGTAGAGGGAGGGGAAGACCAGATATGATAGTGAAAACTTGGCTACAATACCCTTTTTCAAACGTTATTGTCAACTGGATCTGGTGCATCTTCCCAATATTTGTTATGTGGGAAACTTGGAATGAGCACAATCGATGGATTTTCAAGGATGTCTCGCATACTATATATAAAGTGTGGGAATCCATTTGGGTGATGATCCTAGAAACTATTCGGATGGGGTTTTGTGTAGAAGCTAATTGGTAAGCCTAGGGGATGGAGATCCTCGTATTGAATAATTAGGGAATTAAGTTGCCAATGCAATATTAGGGCCAACCCAAGAAAATTCCCCTTGGTGGTTTTAGCCTGAATGACCAGGAGCCTCTTGTGCTTGGTTATTTCAAGCTGATCTTTGACGGTGCCTCTAAGGGAATCCCTAGGAAGTCTGGCTTCGGTGGCATTATCAGGGACCATGAGGGGGTGATGAAATCCTTTGTCTATGGTGGCCTCAGTCATGACACCAACAATGTTGTTGAGTTGGAAGGTCTCATTCAAGGGATTGGGGTTGCTTAGCAATAGGGTTGGCTCCCCTTTGAGGTCGAAGGTGATTCTCAAGTGGTTATCAGAATGGTAGAGCGAATTCACAACAACACGTCATACTCTAAGGCCTCGTCGATCTAGCGTCTCGATTACAGGTTGGAGCGGGTAGAAGAACTGGTAAGGAGGATGCATAGCTTATCTATTAACCACATAAGACACAAAGGAAACAAGGTGGCAGACACCGTGACGAATGTGGGTATGAAGGTCCATTAGATGATCATTGACAATGTTTGGGAGGATTTTCCTAACGAGACACTTGCAGTGGCGTGTATGTCACAAGTGTTCATGGACAAGGCTAGTTAAGCAGGTGGTGTCACGCGGGGGATCGTGCTGGCCCATGGGTGATCCAAGTGTCTGTCGTCTAATATATACGATGAAGTGGCATTCCAGTCGGAAGGGACATATCCCTTTAAACCTAATGAATAGTTTCATGTGTGGAGTCACTGCTCTCATGATGTTTGTAAGATGGGATATCAATGCAGGGGTGGCAGATCTCATCTTTTATGGGATGAAGTTATGGTAGGGAAGAACTAGAGGATGGTTGATCTCAGTCGTGGTACTCAAGCAATCATCATGGAAAGTGGGAAATTGTTATTTATGTAAGCTTTCTCGGTGTCCATGGAGTTGCGTGGTTCTTTTTCCCTATTTTTGGTTCTAAGGTGGTGGCTTTTATTAGTTATCAGCTTGCGAGTTGAAGGGAGCATGGAGAAGGGGATGTCCATGATGGGGGGAGAAAAGGAAAGGGGACTCACCGGTCCAAGTCCAATAATCCCTCTAGAGTCCATAGACATATCACGTGAGCTCATAAGAGGACGGCATGGGAAGCCAAGTACTTCCAGGTTGGTTTGCCTTTGGAGGTGCAAGGCCGAATTGGTGGTATTGAGGAGTGCGAATGGGAGAAGTTGGCTGACGAGACCCTTAAATTTGAAATCAAGGGGATTGAAGACTAGGTGATGGACCCTGGGAACAATTCATCCCATCTTGGTCTTTATGAAAGAACAATCGCTCAGTTCTCAGCGATGAAAAACCTTATCGACCATGTTTTGTGGGAACACTTAGAGAAAGAAGAGGGGGATGCTACTCCAGTCCCCTATTGGAAGGCTAATCACACAGAAACTAGCTTTCTTAATGTGAAGATGGACACGGTTCTGGAGGATCTGGGGATTCATCTGTCAGCTCCCTCGTTGGGGAGCATGGCTGGGGCACCGGGGACTCAAGATGGGGATCTTTTGCGTCATATGGCGAGGAACTACAATTTTCGAGGCTCATCTATGCTCTGTAGGTGGCTTGTCTCTCTGGGTCTTTTATGTGTTATATGTTTGTTTCAGGATCCGGATGTGGTTTTTTGTGTATGTCATTAAGGAAAGTGGTATCACGAGTGTCATGTTATCGGGCCGGTTAACAGGTTCCTTTTTTTTGTAATGGATGCAGTTGTGGACTCAAAGGTTTAGAAGACTATCTTGTCTGTCTTGTTAAATTCAACAAAGCATAGGATCTTTAGGCCTGCATGAATTCAGATCAATAATTCATAACATATCAAAACACTCGTGAGACCAATAATTGGAGTAATAATCATATATCCATTAATCATTATATAATAAGTAATACAATGGTAATACATATAGGATAATTATAATGCTTAAGATAGGATTCGAATCTACCAACCTCGACTGACTCTAGAGCTAACTTGGTGTGGGAAAATCACCACTAGATCTCACTAACGCAACTCTATATCACTAAAACAGTTCACGCTCAATTAACTAATGTAGGTAGGTGAGGAAATGCACCCTACCTCCCTTGAATAATGGAAACTGGTGCTAGGATGTCTGAGAGTGATCTAATTGATGGAAATCAAAGCATAACTGAACTTAACTGAATACCTACTAGGGTCAACTGCTAGAGACTGTTGGTAGCACTCAGAGTGGGTTCCTAAATTACAGGGATTGGTCCCTGAAGCACCTAAACTCATGCAGACAGGCGTAGTGAGTGGTAGGTGGCCCCGAGGTGTGTTCGCCATGCACTAGTGGAGTGATGAAGACCTCCTAATCTAGGAAAATGGACAAATAGACTACATGGTCAAAGGGAGGATAAATAATAATCATAGCACCCTCCCCCCCTAATCTTGCCTTTGGACAACCTAGGCCTTGGAAACTAAGACCAAAGGTCACCCATACAATCTGAATGCCAAAAAAATAACTTCTTAACAAAACCGAGGAAATGGGGGAAACCTCATGGAAAACCCCCTCAAAATAAGCAGGAAAAACTAGGATCAAGCTTTCATACTAAGAGAAAAAATATTTCTTCTTAACTAAAAACTTGTGAATATATTTATGCAATCGACATCTTTGTGAAGTAGTAATGCAGTGTGATGATTCTTGTGTGCACTAGGTTCCTAAGGCTGTGCATGTGGAGTTTTGCATGTTCTTCCAATCCGATGATATATAGGAGAAGTATTGTTGCCTTTGTCTTTTCTTTTTGGAGGAAGAGTGACATGATGCAATTTATTCTTTAGTGAGCAGAATCGTTGATCATAGCTTACCATCATGTAGCATCTCTCTTAGATCTTGTTACACCTCTCTAGAAGAAGTGAATTTGCTTAACATTTGACATTGATCTCTTTTTGAAACTAGGATCTCGTTCTCCTCATCTCAGATGACTCTCCAGTCATGTTCCCAACCGCCTCAATAACCTTTTGAACCCACTTATTCCTAGGATTGGGAGTAGGGGATGGATATGGATCATTGTGAACTTCATCTTCAATTTCATGAACTAATTCAATTGGGTACTCTGCTTCAGATTCTGAATAAAAAACACTAATTGAAACATTATCATATGTAAAAGGTTTAGGTAGAATGGTTTTACCTTCCCTTTCAAATGGTAACTGAGATTGCACTGGATTTGAGTATGGCGTAAAGTGTGATAATCCATATGCCTTAGAGGCATGGTTTACAATACCTTTCGATGTAAGCTTTCCAGTTGAGATATCTAAGATCTCCACTGAGTCAGGACCAAATACAACTTCCTTTGGTGAGCCTGTATGAGTCATCTTGTATATAGATAACAAATTTGTAGCTAAGGAGGGAACATAGAGTACATTTTTGAACACTCTATGTTTTAACTTGATTGGAGCATTTCCTTCAACTAGAATTTGAGTATGATCACCATTTGAATACTCATACCATTGGTAAGTTGTAATGAAGAAAACGATTCTCTGGATGCAGCCATATGATTGTAGGATCCTGAATCAATGAGGAAGGCTGGTGATTTTGAACAACTAGCCTTCAGTGCATGGCATCTCTCGTCATGATCTTCAGTCTTGTCACAAGAGTCGGCCTTCATTGGGCCTCCATCGAGGGAAATATTGCGTTGCTAAAGGAGTTTTGTCATATAATCTATGGTATTCTTCATTCAATATTTCTCTGTGTGGTTTCCTTTGTTACAGTAGGAGCACTTGCCATTGTTAGACCTTTGATGTTTGTCCTTCCTAGAGCTCGAGGCTTCATACGATGGATCAAACTCTTCTTTAGGTTCAAATTCAATGTTCCATTTCTCTTTGCGTTTTTGCTTCCTCCTTGCTTACGCATTGCTTGTCTCACCAACTAAGAGAGCTTGATTTGGAGAGGCTTTGAGAGCTCTCATCTGTATCAGCTTATCTTGTTCTTGTATTAGAGATTCAGTGAAGGCATCAAGGGATGACATTCGCCAATTAGGACTAGTCAGTATCCAAGAGTGAAAGGTAGATACAAACACTGAGAATTGTTGGCCATGTTTGCTCGGTATGGAGAGCACCAATTGCTCATCCTTCTTCTCAATCCTGCACTGCTTCCATTGCATGACCAATGATTTGAATCTTGAGAAAAAAACCGTATAGTTTCAAAGATACTGTGATGTAGTGCTACCAACTCATTCTCCAGGATATGGCCCCTTAACTCATCCTGTTTGCCAAACAAGGATTTGAGCTTATCCCATACTTCTTTCAGAGTTTTCAGTCCATGAAGATGGAACATTAGCTCCCTAGAGATGTGGATGCACATGAAGCCAAAAGCTTCATCCAGCTTATTTAGATACTTTAATTTTTCAAGATACTGTTGGGATTCGACTTCTTTGCCAATGGTGACCTTGTACATATCCTTGTTGCGCAAGACAATCTGCATGTCATCCCTCCAATCAAGGTAATTGAAGGGTGTGAGGATTCTGGGATTCAGAGTTGTTGAATTCTCCATTTCATAGCTTCAAGAACAACAATTCTTCAAAAAATATTTGAATGTACCTACAAAAACTATTCAATTCGAATAAAATTAGTTCAAACACTCTCCAATTCGACATGTGCACTCTCTCTGGGTGCATCACACCTGGATAAACTTCTCTAGACATAATCTAGAGGGAGCAAGGCAATAATTCCATGATTTATGTGGAACCCAATTAATTCTTGTGAATCAATGGAAGCTTCCAAGGTTTGTTGTTGGCCTCAACACCAACTCTGATACCATGTTAAATTCAATGAAGCATATGATCTTCAGGCCTGCATGGATTCAAATGATGAAGAAGATTGTAGAAGAGAGAGAAGCAATTCAGTGACTCAGATCAATAATTCATAGTAGATAAAAACACTCATGAGAGCAATAATTGGAATAATAATCATATATCCATTAACCAGTATATAATAAGTAATACAATAGTAGTACCTATAGGAGAATTCAAATGCCTAAGATAGGATTCGAATCTACCAACCTATACTAACTCCATAGCTAAATCAGTGTGGGAAAATCATCACTAGAGCTCACTAATGCAACTTCGGATCACTAAAGCAATTCACACTCAGTTAACTAATGTAGGTAGGTGAGCAAATGCACCCTAACTCCCTTGAAATATGGAAACTTGCACTAGGATGTCTAAGAGAGATCTAACTGACGGGAATCAGATCATAACTGGACTTAATTGAATACCTACTAGGGTCAACTGCAGGATACTGCCAATGGCACTCAGAGTGGGTTCCTAAGTTATAGGGATTGGTTCCTTGGGCACTTAAACTCACGCAGACGTGCGCAGTGAGTGGTAGATGGCCCCTAGGTGTGTCCCCCATGCACTAGTGGAGTGATGAAGACCTCCTAAGTTAGGAAAATGGACAAATAGACTATGTGGTCAAAGGGAGGATTAATAATAATCCTAACATATCTAGGGGGTATTCTAGTATCAAAGGCTCTCTGGTTCTCTTTAGTAATGCAGATATGGAAGCTACGCAACTCTTTTCTAAGATAATATAATTTATCTTACTTACAAAAAAATTAGGTTCATAGTAAACAAAACCTCATTTCAAATTACAGGACTCCAAAATAAAATAAAGAACATGTCTTAGCCCTTCCAAATACAATTCTTGAACCTTTACAATATTCCTCAACCTCTCGGCTAAAACCCCTTTACATTGAAAAATCATGAAATTTATAGAATAATACAATTATTGAGTTGTTGCAAGATTTAGGAAAATTAAAGCTATAAATAAGCTAAAAATAAAAATTAATTTCTGTATGAAATCTAAAACAGTTGAAGTTGCTTCCCTTTAATATTTGTCAAGTGCCTTCAGATCTAGAATTGAACTTTTGACTGTCATCCAGTGTTGCCAAGTGCTCTATTCCCCAACTAACTCTGTGTCTTGATGTGCTGGAAATGACTCCACTTGCTGCTAATCTTCTGCCTTTAATCTTGAACCAATTTAGTTGTTGGAGATTTGATAGAATATTTGTACCATCAAATCTAGAAATGTTTGATTTTCTTGACCAAAAATATCAATTTGACACATGCTCGACCATCTCCAACTTTGAAAATTTATAATTATTTGATATTGATTTGATTGCATTACTAAAATCCTAGGAGTGATTATTTTCCATTCAAAGCTCTCCCACAAGGTAGAATCGATCTCTGACTGCAAACTTAAAATCTAGAATTTAATTGTTGATTTATTTCTTGAAAATATGGCACCTTCTCGGATTGGTTGTCCTTATCGAAATAGATGGGATCTTCATTTGTTATAGCGCTTCATTAATTGACCATATAGAACCTTTGAATAATGTTCATCTTCAAAGACCAAAAGCTAACTCACATCTTTAATCTAATGCATGAAATATGACGTTTGCTTGAATTTATGATCATCAAAATCTCTACTGGAACAAAACAATAATTGCAAATGAGTTCACATATTCATCTTTGAAACATATCTTACGGCTTTCTCCGTAGCACACTTTGAGTTGATGATTCTCCTCAAGCATCACAATCTCTATCCATTAATAAATTTCTTCATGATTTCCTTTAACACTCTTGTATGGACACTCGGTGCCACACTTAAAACTTGACTTGGTGGCATATTTGGTGGAGGCATTAGCTTGAACGATCATTCCTTCAACATTCGTCTTTATCTCTTCATCAACACTTGGACAAAGCACTCACATTCTCGATAATACATATTGCTTAGAGTGGGATATCCCACATGGAGTGATAATTATTACATACAATACTTTACATGGGAAATCCTTCAACGTTCCTTAATATGATGCACAGATTCTATGGACTCGTGGATTCTCTCGTGAGTGCTTTGAGAGGTGGTGGCTAAGTAAAATCTTGTGGGTCGAATGGATACTCTATAGGTGAGGCTCGATGAATACAACTTTTGCAATACATGACAAGGTAGATGGAGTTTGAGATTGGCATGGCTAAAACAAAAACTCAATGTTTTTTTTTATGAACTTTCAAAACTTCCTTTTTAACGATAATACAAGAATATAAGAATATGGTATTCGACCAAATCAACAATTTAACACTATAAGAAACTCTAACATAGATGATAAAGTTAACTGAAGATTAACAAAGGTCAAAGGCTTTGAGCATAATCATAAGACTTCACCAAGTTAAGGATTTGGCATAAGGAGAATTGACTAGGATGAGTGGAATGCTCATGGTTTTGGTAAAAATGCTAGTAGACTTGTCGACAGCGAAAATCGGGGTCCCTCTTTACATGTGCATTGTCGGAATCTAAAAAATTTGATAGGGTGTATTTTGGTACCAACATTTGGCTCTAGAAGGGGTGGATTTTGGTACCAACATCTAGCTCTAGATGGGGATGGAGTCCTCCTTGCGAGGCCCCAAGGACATGCAGACGTTGTGCTCTTTCCCATTCCATCTCTACAATTTGTAACAATACTCTGCTTACAATTCAGTATGACCCAAAAGCTGTAATCTCTTCAACTTTTTACTAGTTATGAGATCCCGCTCTACAAACCAAGGCTACCTTGCAACTGAGAATAAAAAACACCAGTACTCCATTGGGATGGAGTCTTATTAACCATATGAATTACTACACACCATAACAAGCTGGAAAAGAAAACCGTTAGAAAGAAACTACACACTTAAAACTAATCCATGCAATGCAAACTGAAACCAATCTGTCTTTGTTGAAAACCAAATTCATATCGAAAATCCAAATAACTGCTCTACTACTGAAGACTGAAAGGGAACACATGCTCTTGAGATGAGCTTATTTATGTACACTATCTACACATAAGCAATAAAAAACTTCCTCTTAAACATAGGAAAATTTCCCATATAACCAATACACAAGTTTATGAATTAGCTAAACTTTGCTTCCATCTCCAAGAAAAGTTGTTATGAGCATTCATAATAAAAACGTTAGTATGAAGGATTTCATGACTACACTCAGAATAGACAAAACTACAAAATATCCAGATTTAACATGTTGTTCAATTCAAGCTCATAACAATAAAAACCTCATTTCATATTATAGGACTCCAAAACAAATTACAGAGTGTGTCTTAGCTCTTCTAAATACAATTCTCGACCCTTTACAATGTTCCTCAGCCTCCTAGATGTAATCCCTTTATATTGAAAAATCATGAAATTTATAGAGTAATATAATTGGTGAGTTGTTGCGAGCTCTAGGGAAATCAAATCTATCCATAACCTAAAAATAAAAAAATTAATTTTTGTATGAAATCTAAAATGTTGAAGTTGCTTGCCTTTAATATTTAAGTGTCTTCAGATCTAGAAATGAACTTCTGATTGTCATCCAGTGTTGCCAAGTGCTTTGTTCCTCAACTAACTATGTGCCTTGATGTGCTAGAAATGACTCCATTTGTTGTTAACCTTCTGCGTTTAATATCGAACCAATTTAGTTGCTGGAAGGTTTGATAGAAGATTGGTGCCATCAAATCTGGAAATAAGTTGATTTTCTAGACCAAAAATATCGATTTGACACATGCTCGTTCATCTCCAACTTTGGGAATTTAGAATTATTTGATATCGATTTGCTCAAATCTTGGGACAAGTTATTTGTCATTCAAAGCTCTACCACTGGGTAAAATCGATCTCTGAGAATTAACTCAAAATCTAAAATTTAACTCTTGATTTATTTCTTAAAAATCTGGCACCTTCTCGAATTGGTTGTTATAATCGAAATAATTGAAATATTCATTTGTTGTTGTGCTACATCAATTAACCATAGAGAATCTTTGAACAATGTTCATCTTCAAAAACCAAAAGTTAGCTCGAATCTTTAATCTTATGCATAAAATCTGGCATTTGCTTGAATTTCTGATCATCAAAATCTCAAGTGTAACCAAACAATAACTGTAAATGAATTCACGTATTCATCTTTGAAACATATCCTAAACAGATCTTGCGGCTTTCTCCTTGGTACACTTTTAGTTGATGATTTTCCTCATGCATCACAATCTTTATGCATTAATATATTTCTTCATGGTCTCCTTTAGCGCTCTTGTATCGACACATAGTGGCACACTTGAGACTTGACTTGGTGGCATATTTGGTGGAGGATTTAGCTTGAACGATCATTCCTTCAACATTTGTCTTTATCTCTTCATCAACACATGGACAAAGCACTGGCTTTCTCGATTACACATATTGCTTGTCTCAGGAGACGAACAATATTCATTATGTAACAGAGTAATAAATGTTACGGTGGCAGCACTGTGAGCCGTTGGATCTCAAATAGGTTGAGATCCAACAACATACAGTGCTGCCGCCGCAACATTTATTACTCTACTGCATGTAAAATAATTTTGGCCATCTCAAGATATCCCACATGGAGTGACAATTATTAAATACAATACTTTATATTGGAAAGCATAAATCCTTGAGTTGATGTTTAGAGACTATGGACTCGTGGGAGCTCCCGTGAGGGCTTGATTGGTGCTTATAGTGTGAGTGCTTTTGAGAGGTGGCGGCTAAGTAAAAGTGAAAGGATACTCAAGAAACTTAGCGAAAGGATACTCTAGAAATGAGGCTCGATGATCAAAGCCAAAACATGTCGTTGATCAAAGCGAAAACAACTTTGTCAAAATATGTGGATGATCAAACGCAAAACAACTTTGTCAAAACATGACTGAGACTTTCAAAATTTCCTTTTAACAATAAAGATTATTTCAAGCTAAGGTTTAATAGGTATATGAGTTTTACATAACCAAACAAGGTAGATGCACTTTGAGTTAAAAAACTCAATATTAAAACAACTTTGTCAAAACATGACTCAGACTTTCAAAATTTCATTTTAACAATAAAGATTATTTCAAGCTAAGGTTTAATAGGTATATGAGTTTTACATAACCAAACAAGGTAGATGCACTTTGAGTTAAAAAAACTCAATATTAAAACAACTTTGTCAAAACATGACTGAGACTTTCAAAATTTCAAAATTTCCTTTTAACAATAAAGATTATTTCAAGCTAAGGTTTAATAGGTATATGAGTTTTACATAACCAAACAAGGTAGATGCCCTTTGAGTTAAAAAAACTCAATATTTTTTTTTATAGACTTTCAAAACTTCCTTTTAACCATGAAGATTATTTCAACGTAAGATTTACAAGGTATATATATAATAATTTTACTTTTAACAAAACTCTTATTAAATTATTTCGATTTCTAAATTAAGACTATTATTTAGGAAAAATAAATGAATTGGTTAGACAACAACTCATGATATAAGAATCTGGTTTTTTACTAAATCGATAATTTAAGACTATAAGAAACTCCAACAAAGTTGACAAAATTAACTCAAGATTAACAAAGATCAAAGGCTTTGAGGACAATCATAAGACTTTATCAAGTTAAGGATTTGGCATAAGGAGAACTGATCAGGTTGACTCAATGATCATGATTTTCATAAAAATGCTAGTGGACTCTTTGACAACGAAAATCAGGATCCCTCTTTACATGCGCGCAGTTGGAATCTAAATTTTTTAATGGGGTGGATTCTAGTACAACCATTTGGCTCTTCCTAGGGATGGAGTCCTCCTTGCTTGGTTCCAAGGACATGCAAACGACGTGCCTTTTCCCATTCCATCTCTACAATTTGTACAAATACTCTGCTTACACTTGACCTAAAAGCTACAATCTCTTTAGCTTTTTACTAGTTGTGAAATGATCTTGCTCTACTGTCACGTCCCCTCCCCTCTACTTGACGAAGAGGATACGACTACACTATTGTTGTCTATCAAACTGGGCAATCTAGCCCCATGAACAAAACATAGAATGCATTGAAATAAAAGCATACATACACAGATGCATAATGCAATATACATCGGAAGCAAAACTCATTCAACATATTCATGATAATTTAAAACAAATACAGTTGCAGAACTTAAATACACAAGAAATACTATCTTGAGAAGAAGCTTCCCCTGCAACTAGCTATGTTGTTGCAACGTTCCACCCAACCATAGGCCAATGTGCTCTTCAATCTCTCAGCACCAATGCCACCCCCGAGCTGGGCATGATTTCCATAAGGAACTAGGGAACAACAAGCTCACACATAGCTGAATACACATCAAAGTCAGTTAAGCCACTCTACAGATGGGTTTATCAGGCTGTTAAGGCAGTGGGAGGGAGAATTGCTAAGCTAATGAGCTCAACCACAGAGCTATGGACACCTACACAAGATATGGCTTGGCCTCCACAATACCTACACACCCAACACAAGGAAGTTATCCCCTTCTCTGTTGCACAATCCCTCAGGCCATACCTTCCCTTCCAATGCTCTTCAGGGTGTGCATAGAAGAATAACAACCCCTCTTGATCTCTCTATGAGGTTCCTCTCTTCACTAGGTTTATCAAGCCAATTCTAGCCTCTTCCACTCCTAACGGTTCAGACCAAAGCAAGGATTTATAGAACAACAAAACAAAAGTGCTGGGTGTGGGAAAAAATGTCATGGGAACCAAAATTGAAAATGGTAAATGGGGAAAAACAACCCTGGGTGAGCAATACGAATTTGGAAACCGTTTTTGGGCACTACGGAAGCAAAATGGCCTCAACAAACACCTAAAATCGTGAGTCTCCTCTCCAATTCGTCATGCAACCCAAAAATGAACTCCCAACCATGGAGAAAATGAACAAAATTGCAGAAACGTGAAGGGAAAACACACAAATTTCTTCAGCTGCGTGAGGGAGACAAAAAAGGCCTCTTAAAACCCCCAAATCGTGAATCTCTACTGCACATTCACTCAACAAAACAAAACGAGTTTTCCCCAGCCATGGAACTGAAGGTAATTGCAAAAAACGTGAAGGATAGAGCCCAACAAGCTTTAGTTGCGTGAGGAAATGGAGGACATGCATGAATCATGGGTTGGGCATGCATTTTTGGGTATTTACTTGCCCAAAATTTAAAAACACATTTTTCAAAAACGATGGCTTGCCCCAATTCAAATTTGACTGCCATACTCTTCCCATCCCAAGGCATTAACTACCTCAACCAATTTCTGGAAGAAATAAATGATTGGGAACAAAAGATAAAATGGGTAGTTGGCAGCTTTATGGGTTCTCCTGTTGACATTTGACTTTACCCTATTAGCTCAAGGGTTTGAATATTTTCCCTCCTTATTCCTTGTGAAATCATGTCGCCGTCTCTTTAATGTTGCATTGACATAACTAATTGTGGGTATTTTTTATTAATTTTCATATTTACATGATGTCCAAAATATAATGTGCTTGGCTAGCACTAAAACCATATGCATCGATTTTACTGGTCGATACATAAAATGCTAAATCCATGGTGGGGCCTTGGCCTTGAGCTCCTTTCCGTGATATAATAACGATATTTACATCATGTACATTTTCAATGCAATAGGGGTCAAAACCGGGGTGCTACATCTAAAAACCGAGGCTACCCTGCAATTGAGAATAAAAAGCACCAATACTCCATTGGAATGGACTCTTATTAATCATCTGAACTACTGCACACCGTAACAAGCTGAAAAAGAAAACTGCTAGAAACAAACTACACACTAACAACTAATCCATGTAGTCCAAACTAAAACCAATTTGTCTTTGTTGAAAACCAAATTCACATTGAAAATCCAAATAACTGCTCTACTGCTGAAGACTGAAAGGGAACAAAGGCTCTTGAGATAAGCTTATTTATGTACATTGTCTACACTTAAGTAATCAAAAACTTCCGCTCAATCCTAGGAAAATTTCCAATATAACCAATCGAGAAGTTTTTCAATTAGCTGAACTTTTCTCCTATCTCGGAAGGATAAAGAAGATTAGAAAAACTGAAAAGCATAAATAATAGGGATTTAAAAGTTCATGCTTACAACTTTGAAGTGTTGTCCTAATAAGATCAGACATGTCAATCCCACGATTGCATTTCGACTCCAAATAGATGGCCACATGACATTAAAATCACAAGAAGAAGTAGTTTGACAAGAGGTAAATACCTCATCATTTTGTTCTTTAATAGGTTGCCCCTTTGCGATCTCATATTCATTAATGGCATCAAACTTCTGCTCTTGAACCGTTGGAAATGAAAAAGAAGGAATTTGAAAATTACCTCCTTTTGTCTATGAAATCTCCAACTGAGGCAACTACATCTGGTTTAATGTTTCCTTTAGATTCTAGTTCAAGAATATAAAACATGGGCTTGTTGTTTTTGGAGACTGTTGCCCAGAAAGACACGCCATGGAATGATTTGGTAACGTAGCATCATCACTTTCACTGTCTCCATGGTTGTCATACACAGGTCCATTGCTGAAGAGTTTAGTATATGTTGATTCAAAAGGCTTCTCCTTCAATTCATATGGGTATTCATCGTATTTTGGATGATAAAAAATATCGAGTATAAGTTCTTGCCTCTTTGAGCTTTCCAAGACAATCTGCATGTTTTCATAGTTAAAGTGTTGATATTCTGAAATATCTGAAATTTGAACTTCAGAAACCTTCACTTCATGTGTCTCTTGGGAGAATTACAATGCATGAGATCCCTAATCTCCATTCTCAAAAGTTTCGTGATTAAAAATATTATGAGGATACTTTTGAACAATGGGATGATCATAAAAAAACTTGGGAACAACAATTTCATCATTTGAAATAATATCAAGGGCATCTATAATCTTATTGTCATGAATGTTATCTTTAACATTGTCATGCAACTGTTCAGTTTGAATAGAAGAAATAGAAAAATATTCACGTGAGTTTGAATCTTTCTCCATATCATAAACAAATATGCCATCCTCATTACAAGAAGAATCAACTATTGAATGTTGAATATAAGAGTCTAATTCCTCGCAACAACTTTCAAGAATAGAACTCATATGGAAAGAAAGGAATCTGCAATGGTTATTAAATGATGCATGAAACTTTTATATAGAAGATTTGATGGAGTGAGGAAGAGACAAATACCATTCACGAGTCTCCCTGTCCAAGGAATACATGAACATCTTCATTAGGGCATCCTTATGATGAATTCCTAGTCGATACATAACTTCATGGAATTTCAACAAATGTGTTGTTGGATTGTCATATTTTTCCTCTCTGAATTTGGGAAGGAAATCTCCAGAGGGGTCCATGATAAGTACTACATTTGGAAATCCCAAAACAACTGAAAATTGAAAGGTGCAAACCTCCGAGCCATAATGGCAATCATTCAATCATTTGGCATTTTGAAAATGCGGAGGCACCACTAGATTCTTTATAGTCGCATGATGAACAAATATGTAGTCAAACAAGTGTCCACTTCTTGTTCACCATCAAGAAGAGGATCTACTCAATATTGTACCCCCATGGAATATGACTTCGTTTCTCCATTGCCCGACAACAACGCCAGAAGTTGTTAGCGCTGAAATATGATAAAGGACTGCTACCAGAGCATGACCAACACATCTTAATGCTTAATGTAAAATAATTGGTTTTAGAAAAAAGAACGATATAGAAGATTCCCAGATGAGGGTGTGAGACAGAGCAAGGACAGACGGAATGACAGAGGCATGGCGCGTTCCAGGGAAGATGGAAACCCCTCCCCCATGCCTTAACACGTATAAATCTAGGCATGGTGACCGCTTCGGCTAGGTGGAAGGACATATCATGCATGTAAATTGGATCTTGCTCTACTACTTGGATATGGATCCGACTCTGATCATGAATGGTCATGGTACCCGCTTGTCATTTAAGACTCCCCGAGCATGCCGATAGGTACCTGGATTAGCCACCAGGGGACGTTTAAATGGAGGGGAAGGCCTTATTTAAAGCAGTTGCAGAAGGAGCGGATGGACATCAACTCCATTGCACTGCAGTTTTCCCTCTAGAGTTCGCTCTCCATTGTTTGCAGAAGATTTGCTCTCCATCGTTCGTGGAAGGGCGAGGCAAGTAGAAGGACATAACTTACCTGATCTCTATCGTCCGTTCTGATTTTTGCACTAGATATTATCACCAGGGAGACAAGGACACGACTTCTATGTGGCTGCAAAATCCGTCTCATTACCAGTCAACCAAACAAGGCGTCGCAGGGGAATGACACACAAAATGTTGACTGGGAGGAACCTTTCCGCCAAGAAACCTCAGAGCACATCTGCAACTCCATTGCACCCATGGAGAAGAAAAATTTTGAGAAATTTCGGCTCAGACTCAGTCCAGAGGTTGCCATCTAATTACTGGCATTGAAAATTCATTCTCTCAAGAGCCATGAGAGAACGAGAGAGCTTCAACGATATGGTGAAGATAATCGTGAGCACCTTCAAATAGGATGCAGAAAAAAGCCTGGAGCACATGAAAGATCTCATACAACTCACCGAGCCAACCTTTCAGTGCGCCACCAAGAGGAACAACGAAGTTGGAACCAATTATGTCAATGAAGATGAAGCATAATCTACCAGGAAGGCCTAGATTCCTCGTTGTTTTCTTGTTTTGCGCTCTCTTGCTTGGTTCATGATTATGCTATGTTTATGTCTTATTTGTGTTTCTTTCTTTCCTACAAACTCTATAGATGTGTGAGGTTGTTGTTGTTTAAAGGCTAGGCAACTTTCACTTTGCATAGACAGACAATCTGGTTTATTTTGCATACCTTTCTATTTTGGTTCCAAGACCATTGTCTCACTGCTTGTTTTGGAAGTCAGGATCGAATATGTAATATGTTTTGTTTATCAATATAATAGAAAAAAAGGGCACTTCTTACTGACAAAAAAAGGAACGATATAAAAGATGCCTTAGGTTCAAAGCTATTTGAAAGCATGTGGAACAAACAGTTCCTTCACACATTGACATAAGGAACCATATTTAAAAAACATTCAAGACATAGAATATGGGATATTAAAGCACAATATGGGCATTCATAATAAAAACGTCATTATGAAGGATTTCATGACTGCGCTTAGTATAGAAAAAACTGCAAAATATCTAGATTTAACATACAGTTCAAATCAAGCTCACAGTAAATACAACCTCATTTCATATTAGAGGACTCCAAAACAAATTATAAAGCATGTCTTAGCCCTTCTAAATACAATTTTGAACCCTTTAGAATATTCCTCAGCCTCCCAGATGGAACCACTTTACATTGAAAAATAATGAAATTTATGGAGTGGTACAATTGGTGAGTTGTTGCGAGCTTTAGGGAAATTAAATCTATCCATAAGCTAAAAATAAAAATAAATTTATGTACGAAAACTAAAGCAGTTGAAGTTACTTCCCTTTAATATCTATCAAGTGCCTTTAGATCTAGAATTTAACTTTCGACTGTAATCTAGTGTTGCCAAGTGCTATGTTCCCCAACTAACTCTGCGCCTTGATGTATTAGAAATGACTCCATTTGTTGTTAATCTTTTTCCTTAAATATCAAACCAATTTAGTTGTTCGAAGGTTTGATAGAAGATTTGTGCCATCAAATCTAGAAATAAATTGAATTTCTTGACCAAAAGTATCGATTTCACACATGCTCGACCGTCTCCAACTTTGGTAATTTAGATATTTGATATCGATTTGATTGTATTCCTAAAATATTGGGACTAATTATTTGCCATTCAAAGCTCTACCACTCAGTAAAATCGATCTCTAACTATTAACTCAAAATCTAGAATTTAACTCTTGATTTATTTCTTGAAAATCTAACACCTTGTATTGGTTGTCCTTATCGAAATAGCTAAGATATTCATTCGTTTTTGTGCTTCATCAAGTAACCATAGAAAACTACATTTGAATAATGTTTATCTTCAAAAACTAAAACTTGGCTCGAATCTTTAATCGTGTACATAAAATATGGTATTTTCTTGAATTTATGATCATCAAAATCTCAACTTTAACAAAACAATAACTGGAAACAAGTTCACATGTTCATCTTTGAAACATACAGATCTTGCGGATTTCTCCTTGGCACACTTTGAGTTGATGATTCTCCTCAAGCATCGCAGTCACTATGCATTAATGTATTTCTTCAAGATCTCCTTTAGCACTCTTGTATGGACACTTGGTGGCACACTTCAAACTAAACTTGCTGGCATATTTGATGGAGGCTTTAGCCTGAATGATCATTCCTTCAACATTCGTCTTTTATCTACAATAATACATATTGTTTGTAGCGCGATATCCTACATGGAGTCACAATTATTAAATACAATACTTTATTATAGAAATCCTTTTCAACAATCCTTGATGTAATATGCGGAGACTATGGACTTGTGGAGCTCTCGTGGGGGACTTGATTGGTGCTTGGTGTGAGTGCTTTGAGAGGTGGCGTCTAAGTAAAAGCTTGTGGATGAATGGATACTCTTCAATGAGGCTCGATGATCAAACCCTAAATTACTTTTGCAAAACACATTAAGGTAGATTGAGTTTGAGTTTTTTTTTTCTTTTATACTTTCAAAACTTCTTTTTAAACGTAAATATTACTTCCTTTTAGACGTAAGCTTTAGAAGGGATATGAGAATTATGTAACCAAAAAACAAGGTAAATGGAGTTTGAGTTTGGCATGGTTCAAAAAAACATCAATATTTTTTTTAATTGACTTTCAAAACTTGCTTTTAACCATAAAGATTATTTTGACGTAAGGTTTACAAGGTACATGAGTTTTACATAACCAATTTTATTTCTTTTAATGGCCACGTGGAAGTTTTAAGGGGTTAAAATAATAATTTTACTTTTTAATTAAATTATTATTTAACAATTTTATTTTTTAAATAAAAACTATTATTTAGGAAAAATAAATAAATTCGTTACACAACAATTTATGATATAAGAATTTGGTCTTTGAGTAAATCAACAATTTAAGACTATAAGAAACTCCAACAAAGTTGACAAAATTAACTCAAGATTAACAAAGGTCATAGGCTTTGAGGATAATCATCAGAGCCAATCAAGTTAAGGATTTGACATAAGGAGAACTGACCGGGCTTACTGGACATTATTTACAATTATATGCCATTTGCAAACGTGCTAGGTATATAGATTTTTTTTGCAGGCTATGGTTTTTAAACGAACCTCCAATTAGACACGCATTGACGCCAAACACACACAGTTGCATCCAGATCATCCTACAGCCCTCCGATCAACCCGCGACTTTGTCAGTTGGAATAATCTAGGGCGTTAAAAGCAAAGAACGGTTTCATGGTTATGTTAGCCATGTGTTCCTCATGATGTGTAGTCCTTTCTCTAGAAGATTCAGGCTCCTATTCGCTCAGCCCGGCACCACATCATCTACCCGCGTCAACAGAGATCAACGCACTAGCTGTGCGCGCGAGGAGAATCGACGCCCAAGGGATTATGAAGACGGCCTGTGCGTTGTCATAAATCATTATATAGTCGTTTGTTTAGCAGTTAAGACTGCCTATATTTTAGAGCGGTCAACCACTGAAAGGGTCAAACTGCTCCTCCATTGTAAAAGCTATAAAGAGATGTCTCACGATGAGAAAAAAGTTAGTCGTCGTTGGCATAGAAACTCTGTAAACTCTGTTCCAGTTTAATAAAAATTCTATTTTCAGCTGTGGATATATGTCTTTGTTTTCGTGAGTGATTTATTGATCTAAGCACAACCCCTGATTGCTGAGAAGGACCCCTCAACAACCAGACGTATTCTGTTTGTATATTTTTGTTATTTCCTTTTGCAGATAAGTAGTTTTCGTTTTCAGCTTCTGTATGTAATTCGATTTCCTATAATTGATGTTACCTGTCACCATAATGTGTATTGTCTGTTGTTAATCTAACTTTTGTGTTGCTGTTGATATAGTTTATGTTTTCAAAATTGAAAGTGACCAGCCGCACATAGTTATTTTCAGCCTTTCTTTCAGCTTGTTCTCTAATTTCATATTTGCAATTAGGTAGAGTTTAATCAGTTTAATGTTTCAGGTTTAGCTCATAGTTATGTTCAATTCTATTGATTCTTCTGTAGCTGTAGGTTCATTGCATTTGTCTTTTAATTTGTTTTATTATACAATAGGAAATGACTTCTCTTCTTAGAGGTAGATTAGCATAAGTGCTCCTCTGTTATTTCAAGTTACTGTCTTTTTTCTGCACTATGGCCTCATATGCATAAACTAGTTGGTGTGAGGATCATTTAGGTTGATTATTTCGTAATTTACACTGTTTTTCACCATCCAAACTGTCATTCGGAATATTGTTCTATACTACCATCCAGACTATCGTTCGAACTTTAATATTTCCTGTTTTGTTTTGTACTTGTTTAAAGTTCAGTTTTCCTAGTTTTCGAATTGTGTTATTTTCTGTAGTCAACCAATAGTAATATATAATTAGAACCTTATCTCAAACCACATAAAGCATCCATTAAAACCCATAATGATTCTTAGCTTTAATTTCTTTTTGCTTTAGTGTGTTTATGAGTTGTGTTTCTTTTGTCTCTGATTTCTTAATTGATTACTGCTTTAGAATTTGTCAATTGCATTTCTAGTTTGATCTACCTTATTCTCATTTAGATTGATTTTAGAATTAAACTTGTTAATTTTATTCTCTAAAAAGTACATTAGTTCTTTTGACTCATCATTTCTAGCATATGATCTATCTTCCTTATTATGTAATTACTGAAGATGTTCGTAGAATAGGATTTGATTCAGAAATAGAATATCTTTATTCAGTTTTCTACTTGCTTCTAGATTATATGTATTTCCTTAAATTTATTTCATGCTTTACCTATCTAGAATAGTATACCTCCAACTTCAAAGTAAGCGTTAGAATAGTCTTGTTTCTTGATTAATAGATTAGTTGTTAATAACACCTCTTTTCAACTAGAGTCATTTGCTTATGGATAGAGAATAAATCACAATGTTTAATATCACTTGTAACTGGACACTCTTTGGTTTACACCTTTTTGTGGAATTTAAATTAGACTTGATTCCGTTCAGTTTCTTGATTTCCTTTGAAAGTCATTTTGACACACCTTCTCCAGTTCCTGTCACATTGAACACATATCCTCATAATCCTCAAGGAGAATAGAACTAGATAATTTAGCTTAGTTATTGTGTATTGGTTAAATGAATGTATAGGTTAATTATTGAATTCCTTAGATATATTAAGTAGCTATACTCTTGCCTCATATAATATAATCTCTTGTTTCCATATAGTTAGACTTCTGAACTTGTTTATAAGCCTT
Source organism: Pseudotsuga menziesii (assembly GCA_001517045.1). Classification (NCBI taxonomy): domain Eukaryota; kingdom Viridiplantae; phylum Streptophyta; class Pinopsida; order Pinales; family Pinaceae; genus Pseudotsuga; species Pseudotsuga menziesii. The sequence continues at coordinate 343,164 of LPNX010775882.1, forward strand.
TCTAATTCCTAGACTATAAGTTGAATAAATAATAGATTTCCTATAAAGAGTCGTTTGTTCTAGATCAAATCTTGTTTCTTAGAATAATATTATATATATCTTTTCAGTTATTCTTCATAGAGTATAGTAGTATAGATTAATACTGCTATGATCTATTGGTTTTGTCCACGTCTAATTAATTTAGTAGTTGGATTTTTTTATGTTTGACTTAGTTTTTCATTTTGAAAGATCTTTCGATCTTTTCCTTATTAGAATATTTCTACGACATCCTAGGTACCCTTCTACCTTAGCATATATTTTGTGTCAACTCCAAGTTTACAAGCCCCGATCGATAATTAAATATTTGGTGATTCATTAAGACAATATAATACACAACATTTTTGGCGTCGTTGTCGGGGAGTTGTTATGTAAGGTAGAATAGGTAGAATTCCATTATGAATTTTAGTAATAGGTTGGTGGTGGGGGAGCTATAAGATGAGAGGTAAGAACCTGCACATCTGTTATAACAGGCGCCCCCAAATCCAATAGTAATAATAGTATTGTAGGTTTAGTTTAGCTTTTCATGAACAAACCTAGCGATTCGAAAGGTAGATACGTTAGAACTAGTTCTCAAAACTTTGTTAAAATTCCCACTAACTTTTACGGGGGGCGTAACATCCCAACCACTAACTCAGCGGAAAGGTATCAAAAGACACACGTAGGAAGTAGTTCTTCTTGGAAACCTAAAGTAGGAGCCATAGAGGGTAGAGAAACCCTAGCAGGAAGTTCTAAAGACCCCATTCCTGAAGAACTTCAAGAGGGTCATCCACTGGAAACCCTTAACCCTCCACTGGTACCAAAACCTAACATTACAACTTTTTCACTAGTAGGGGATCCGAACTTTGTCAATTTCATTGATCCCGCTCAGGTAAACGCTCTCTTTGGCAGTTCAATAAATATGGTTGTTTCACAAATTGAGGCACCTATAGGAGAACCTACCCTCCCTATAGAACCTAATAACGACACGACTGACAAATTCTCTTATCGGAGGAAGATCTCCCCTAAAAAAGAACATTGGGACACCCCATTATCACCTTGGGAGGAACCTCCTAGGCACACTCTCTTTAAAAATCGAATCTATATGGAGAGACTAGGAGAAAATGAAGATCACGATGAGGTTAGAAATGATGAGGAAGCAGAAGGAGAAAATGAGGTTACCTTCGGGTTTCCTATCCTAGACACTGCACAGGATGTAAATACGAAGAGCATCCCTTCTCCTTCGTTACCTACTTTTTATGAGAAAAGTAATGAAGACCCAGACACATTTTTGTTCGAGTTTGACATTCTTTGTGGAAGCTATAACTATCTACAAGATTCTCACAAACCGAAACTTTTCCTAGCTACACTAAAATATTTTGCTTTAAGATGGTTCATGGGATTAGGAGAGTATAATATCAGAACTTGGGAAGATATGAAAACCACATTTTTGCGGAAATATCAAGAGTATTGCAAACCTAGAGACTCTTGAAATGATATTTTCAAGATACAACAACTCGAAGATGAGAGCTTAAAAGATTATCTCGAAAGGTTTATTTATACATTACACAAGTCTAAATATAATGACCTTCGAGAAGATGCAATACAGACACTCTTCCTTAAAGGGATCTCAGAATACCTCGTAGAAAACCTTAATCTCATGGCATCTAGCGATATCTCTCACAAACCCTTTGCACAAATCAGTGAGATGTGTAGAAATTACTCTAGAAGTAGGGGGAAAGTTGGGAGAAATATTTGGGAGCCCTACAATAGAAATCTAATAGGGAACACCTCTACTTCTGGAGGAGTCATAAGGATAGAATTATGAAACCTATTGGAAAACTTCAAAACTGATATTTTAGGAGCAATGGGTTCTCAACTAGATGCTTTACAAGTTAAAAAGAGGCAAGAGGAAGAGCGTGCAACAATGAGCATTTTCTGTCCAAGATGCAGGACTAAGCATCCCCAACAGGAATTCCCATTGAACAATATCTTCGTATGTCACATTTGCATGAACGATCATACAACAAAGAACTGCCATCGTTGCCTGGGTTACAAGCCACATATAAGAGTGGGGACGTTGGTGAAACATCTAGGAGGCATCCTTAGAAACCTAGAGACCAACCGACATATCAGAATTTGTCACCACAGCTCCCATCCTATTATCATCCCTACCAACAACCTCATCAATGGAACACTTCAAGTTGGCAAAACTGGCCATCCCAGTGCCCTCCTCCTCATTTTACTCAGCATCAATATAGGCCACAGGGATGGAAGGGACAAGCATATCCCCATTCACCACCTGTCTCCATACCTAATCATCCTTATCCTCATCACCCACCCAATATCCAACAATTATTTCCTGGGTTTGTGCCTCTAGTTCCCCTTATTGCACAACAACCTCATCATTTCAATAATACAAACCCTCCACGACCTACATTATTACCCGCATAACCGATACCTAACTTAAATAATAAGCCAACTCAGGCTCTCAACAACATTGAGTTGCAAACTCTTCCATCCTATGTTATTTTGATGGTACCTATGCACAAGATCCAATTACGATCTGGAAGAGTTCTGAATGACAAACCCAAGCCATTAGTCGGCATTTGTCAAGAGAATGAAGAAGAAGAAGACACCAATGAAGTCATGAATGATGCCATCTTATAGGATGAGGATATTTCAAATATTCCAGTCCATACTCATCCTCAACAAGAACCAACTTAGGAACAAATAATCCCTCCATTTATGGAACGACTAGCAATAGAAAAACCTATGATTCGTACCAAGTACGACATTCTAAATGAACTAAAAAATATATGTGTCAAAATTCCTCTACTACAGGCTATTGAGGATATACTAATTTACAACAGAGTAATAAAGGAACTATGTATCAAACGCCCAGGTAAGAAACAAAAAGACCCACCCACAATTCATGTTATAGGAGAGATGTCTAAGTGTATGATAGACCAGTCTAGAATTGCAAAATATACAAATCTAGGGAGCCAAGTAGTAACTGTTATTGTAAATAATATTTCCATAGAAAATACACTTATCGATCTAGGATCTGCTATTAATATGATGACCACCGCAACTTTAGAAGTTTTACAGTTGGGAGAGTTTCTTCGACCTACCCTTTCAATCCTAGAACTAGCATACCGTACCACGGTAAAACCTGTTGGAGCGTTGGATGATATTATTGTATTGGTGGCTTCATGGGAATACCCTGTTTACTTTATGGTTGTAGAATCAAAGGATCCTTCTAAAGGACATCCTAATATCCTAAGGAGACCATGGCTAGCCACTGCTAATGCCTTTATAGGATGTAGGGATGGGGAGATGACTATTTCTAATGGGTTGTCTACGCAAAGACTTGTTTTATACCCCCCAGCACAACCAGTGACTGAAAACTTGTGGTGGTTAGATTGTTCTTTCGGGGATGAGGATTTTGAAGACCTTTCCCTTCCTAGTGATTACTCATGGGAAATTCAAGAGCAGACTGCTGAGAATGTGTTAAACCAATTTGTTTCTTCAACAACTTGTATATTTTTCCCTCAGTCTTTTGCTCAATTCGATCAAATTTTTGGAGATGAGTTATAGGAAAATTTGGCCCTCTCAACATTTGTGGATACACCATGAGATTTTGCAATTGAGGAGCATACAGGGTCTTATACCATACCTTGTGAGGTCGGCCCTTGAAAATTTCTACACATAAACACAGGGTTAAGCGAAAACCAACAAGAGCAACTGCCAAAGGTTCTTAGAAGTCAATATGGAGCATTCACATGGGAGTACACCGATATGAAGGGTATACACCCTGAGACTTGTATTCACCATATTTACATGGATGCGAGTATATCCCCTATAAGACAGCCTCATATGAGGATGAATCCTGCTTTGAAAGACACAGTTAAAGAGGAGTTACAAAAACTTCTCAGTGTTGGTTTCATCTACCCAATTTCAGATAGTAAATGGGTGTCTCCTCTAGTGGTAGTCCCAAAAAAAGTCACAGGGAAATGGCGTATTTGTGTTGACTTCCGAGAGCTGAAGAAGGCTACACTTAAGGACTAATTTCCCTTGCCCTTTATCGACCAAGTGCTAGATACCCTGTCCGGCAAACAATACTTTTCTTTTCTCGACGAGTATAGCGGATACAATCATATCTTGATAGCAGTTGAGGATCAGGATAAGACTACTTTTACTTGCCCCTGGGGGACATATGCCTATAGAGTTTTTCCATTTGGCCTATGTAACGCACCTGCCACTTTTCAGCGTGCAGTCTTAGGAATTTTTACTGATCTCATACACGACTGCGGAGAAGTGTATATGGATGATTTTACAACTTATGGTAATACCTTTCAGGAGGTTCTTGACAATCTTGAAAAGGTCCCGATCCGATGTTAAGAGACAAACTTATCCCTTAGCCATGAAAAATGTAAAATGTTATTAACATAAGGTATAGTCTTGGGGCATCATGTCTCTTCACAAGGGATCAAGGTAGACCCTGCTAAAATAGAAGTAATTGTTAATCTTCCCTCTCCAAAAACTCAAAAGGAGGTAAGGAGCTTTCTTGGTCATGCAGGCTACTACCGATTTTTTATTGAAAATTTTACTAAATAGCTGCACCAATGCTTAAGCTACTTACGAAGGATGTAGAATTATGATGGACTGAATCTTGTGAAATTGCTTTTGAGGTCTTAAAGGCTAAGTTATCAGTGGCACCAATACTTAGGGGTCTTGATTGGTCCCTTCCCTTCCATATATCCACTAATGCTTCTGACATGGCCATAGGAGGAGTCCTAGGTCAAAAGGAAGGCCAAGCATCTTATGCCATCTACTTTGTTAGCAAAAATTGGACTCCTGCCAAACTAAATTACACTGTTATTGAAAAAGAGTTTTTGGCAGTAGTCTACGCTATCAACAAATTTCCCCATTACATTACAGGTTATGAATTTTTTGTGCATATGGACCACTCTGCCATTAGATTCTTAATGAATAAACCAATTACCAATGGTAGAGTGACCCAGTGGATTTTTCTATTAAAAGAATTTAATATCACCGTCTTTGATCGACCTAGTAGAGATAATTTAGTAGCAGATTTCCTCTCTCGCATCCAACATGATGACGACGCTAAACCTGTTGATGATACTTTCCCTGACGAACATCTATTTGTTGTGTCTGTTCAAACTCCTTGGTTTACAGACATCACTAATTATTTAACAACTCGGAAGTTACCAAACCACTTATCCCCACACGACAAACGTCGAATTATAGTCTAGAGTTCTAACTACTCTTGGGTTGATAATGACTTTTTTCGTACCGACACAGATCTTATTATCAGACGATGCGTACGGGAGGATGAGATGAAATAAATCCTCCATGCATGTCATGATGGGCCATGTGGAGGACACTTTTATGACAAGCATACATCATACAAAGTGTTGCATTCTGGGTATTATTGGCCAAGCATTTTTAAGGATGCTACTAGGTATGTTAGAGGATGTGGCAGTTGCCAAATAATGGGTAGACCTACGTCATCTGACGAGATGCCCTTACAGCCTCAGGTCATGATCGAGCCTTTTGAGAAATGGGCTCTTGATTTTGTAGGACCAATCTCTCCCATGTCTCACAAAAAGAAGTATATCCTGGTTTGCACGGACTATGTCACCAAATGGGTAGAAGCTAAAGCTTTGTTTTGAGCCATAGAGAAATTTGTGGTCGAATTTATTTTTGATGAAATATTTACTCGGTTTGGTGTGCCTAGGGAAATTGTTACTAAACAAGGTTCTCAATTCTCTTCCAAATTGATGAAAGAACTTACCACAAAGTGTGGCATCTGACATTGCAAGTCCTCACCTTACCATCCCCAAGCTAATGGCCATGTAGAGTCAACCAATAAGGTATTGGAAGCTATCTTAACCAAAACAATTCAATTACATCATAAGGACTGGACAGATAGACTCTCAGAGGCCTTGTGGGCCTATAGAATAACCTGGAGAAACACTAGTGGACATACACCCTATGGGCTAGTATATGGGAAACAAGTCCTTTTACCTATTGAATTCCAAGTTAATACTTTTCGTATGGCTATACAATTAGGCATGGATTTGGAAGAGGCACAGAAACATTAGGTTTTACATATTAATGAGTTAGATGACATTAGACAAGATGCACTCCAAAGAACAATGTCAATACAAAATCAACGAAAAAAATGGCATGATAAATTTATTAAACAAAATCAGTTTAACACCGGGGATTGGGCATTACTATTCGACTCAAGGTATAAAAATTTCAAAGGAAAATTAACTACCCATTGGATGGGTCCATATGAGGTAGTTACAACCTTCGATAATGGGTTAGTAGAAATTAAGACAATTGATGGTTCGGAAACTTCCTTTGTCGTAAATGAACATAGACTTAGACTTTACCATCAACCAATATCTAAACAAGATTTTGTGCAGAATGTCTTACAACAAAAGGAGATGGAGCTGGTTGAAGAGGAAGTCATTCCTCCTCCTCCTGATTCTTAAATCATTTTGGGTTGTCTTCATGTATATATGTAAATATATCTTTGTTTCTTTAAATAAATAAAAGTCATTTCTAACAAGCTGGCTGCATTTATACATGGAATTCAGTTTTATAATCAACTTATGGAATTTTGTTAAATAAAACAGGAAGACTCTTTTCCTTTGCCTAATCTTGATAAATTTTATATGACTTTTTCTCTGTACGTATGTTTTTGTTGGGAATAAATTTGAATCATCTAAGAAATGGTTTTGCAGTTTGATTACAAGAACCTTATCTCTACAATCAACTCATGAAATATTGCCTGGAAAGGGAAGTGCTCTAAGAACTCATAATACATCCTAACTCCTTCTCTTTTATTGAAAACTGAAATTTATAATGAAAGTTAAAGTGTTCTTTATATCATTCCTACCCACTTTCTTCTATGATTCCTTATGCTTTTATGGTATTTGATTCAGACATGCACATTTTTTATTTATCCTTAGAAGAGTTGCTTAAGACCTACTTTAATCATCATGTTTTCAAAAGTTCTATCTTACACCTATGGACTACTAGTTTATCCCAGACTCATTATCAACACTTGTCTCTTAAGCATTTTTTTGAAGGTAACCCAAGAGTAAGTGAAATTTCTACTTGTGGGGAACATTACTGATCTTTTATGAAGAAGATAGACTGAGGTCAAGGAAGAGCTTTAAGTTATTCTCTTTTGACATGATCTATAATTCAGGCTAGTATAAGAAATACTAAAGTTACTCATAAGGTTTTCTCTAAAAATTTGAATTATGTGTTTAGCAGGCTTAACATTCTCTAGTACCAACCGTCTTCCACATATTAAAATCATTATACGAAGAAAACTCGTCGGGGTACTTAACATGCTCGTTGGCAGTGGGTCCATGCTAAGTAACATCTTAAACAAGGAATCTCGGTAAATGCAAGTAAACCTGTCGGGGAACTGAACAGGCTCACTGGCAGCAGGGCTATGCTTGCATGGTACCAAGATAAACCCGTCGGGGTGCTGAACAGGCCTGCTAGCAACGGGGCAATATCGAGTAAAGGAGATCTGGTTAATGCATTACTATACACATGACTCATCTGAAAAAACTGAGTATATAAAAAAAAAAATAGGCCAATTATTTATACTGTCATTAGAGAATGGTTGTAAGTTGGGCTTGGACCCTGTCATCTAATTCAAATAATACCTAGGATATGATTATCCTAGAAATGGGACCCATAACTATGGCAATATCATAAACTCCCGGGTGAACTTTCTCTATATTCTTCGGATGACAAGAGATCTTTAAAATGAGTCAAAGATGACTGGTTTTTCCTATGGCATTTTCCCCATCAGTTATACTATCATTATTCATATGGTCTTTCTAAGCACTGTTATTTTTTTATGAATGTACATATCTGAATCATCTCCATTTACTAGTTAGTATTTTTTTTCTTATGAAAATGATAACAACGTTTTAGAATTATTTGTTAAACTATTTGGAAATCAATAAGTTTTTCTTTGATGGCTTGAGGACACGCCATACTTTTGGTTTGGGGAAGGTTAGAACTGTCTTTACTTTCTGATTATTTATGAAAAGATCCAATTATCTCTAACAAAATTATAGGTGTTTTTCAGGATAATGCAAGTAGCGGAAATGTGTGCTAATCCTTGATGAATAAAGAAGAGCACAACTAAGGTTCAATCAAGTTGGTTTACATCATCCTGTTGTGTGTTGGAAGCCCATCATTCTGGTGCGTGCTAGCAGCCCAAAAAAATTTACTGCATAATTAGCAGCAGTCAGATCGAGCAAAGTGCATTTTGTACAGAGAATCCATATGGAGGATCATAAGAAGGGTCGAATATCGGTCCGAATGGAATGCCAAATGATGATCTGAATGAAACTGTAACATTGTAGCAGGATGATTAGATATGTCAAAGCGTTAATTTATATTAGTTTTAATTATGGGAAAAGAGTTTAATCCACTAAACCATACCCATGACTACTAGGTCTCATTCTTATGCTCATAAAAAGATTGCGATTTCGTTAGGACTCACCTCAACCTCATCCAGCAAATTGTTTAACCCCATGTTGATATGATATGATTTCAGGATCTTTTCGACCATTATTACCCTTACTCTCTCATCAAGTCATATGCGAAAATCGTTAGGGGTTCTATCATTCTATTAATTAAAGTCATTATGGTTTTTAAATGCATTTTATGAATTCCGTAATAAATAATTCATTCAACCTGTCCAAAGTTTACTTTGGACATGGTTGAATCATTCATAACCATATGAAATAATTATTTCGGCACATGATTCAAAGTACTTAACCATAGCATGATTTCTCAAGCATGGGAAACCACAATCTCACGATCGTTCAGACACCTAAACAGATTGCATTTTAAACTCACGATCTTTACCCTCGTCCTTACTTATCTGTTGGTCGCTATGGGCAGACCCGGGTTTACTGTAATGTACCAAAAACACCCCTAGCTCACTGGCCCTTTTGGCGACAGACTGTGGAGCGACCTGAAGTCTCACCCGAAGTGATTCTAATGGGTTGGCCAAAGACTCAAGTGTCTTCGACCAGGTTCTGTAGCATCCTATGTGCGTCTCGCAGCTCTTCTTAACCCGTGAGGTCTCTCTCTCTCCGCGGTGCACAGTTTCCTCTTACTCGCGATGACTCTAGCCCTTATCGCGTCGCCGCATCCTGGGCAACACGTAACTCTCTCCTACACTCGATCCTTATCCTACGGTATCGCGCACCACAGCTCCTCTGATGGTGCGATATCGCCTCCCTGTGATATTCTACCACTGCGGCTCAACGTACTTAGCGTTACTTGTGTTCGACTTACAGGACTCAACATAGAAGGCTGCTTTACACTGCGACTCTTACTGTCTTGAGTGAAACATAGACAAACTCTTATATAGAATACTTAAAGACTTCAACTTACATTTATCCTTCTATAATGCTGTGAACTAAATAACACATACATACATTTAACTGTAAGCAAAGTTCACGTAATGAGTGATAGATACAACAAGTAAACACAATCACATGAATCAATCACATAACACTCTGATTTTATGTGGTTCACTTCCAGGGTAGAAGCTACATCCACAAAACTGTGTTTTATTATATCTTGAGAGAGTACACAGTTCTGCTGCACCGCATATGCAGCTAGAGATCTTCTGGGTAACTCCGCACTCACTGCTTGGAGCCCTTCTCTCCTAGATCTCTTCTCTATCTCTATATTTCCTTCTTACAATGTTCTCTCTCTCTCTGTCAATCCCTGCGGATTGTTACATACATACTCACTAAGCTAGCTACTGGTTACAGTAAGATACTACAGACTGAATACAGAACCAGAGCTCAGCTTCTATAATACAACTCTCTAAGTGTCTACTTGTCTAACTGCCCAACCCTTTTACAATAAAAAATACATCCCTTTATAGGCGGCCCGAAGGTCTCGCCATTACAACACTGTGGGCCTGTCCCAACAGTAACCCAAAAACCCTAACTAGTGACAGTCGGCATATCTGTACTTGGGGTAGCCGCTTTTCGTCACACCACTACTCTTTGCAGTCTTCCATGCTTCTTGGCGCTGACCATGGGTACTGTTAACCGCTTCCCTTTCTATCCTTCGTCTTCAATACCTCGGCCTCATTGCTCCTTTTCCTTTATGAGGGTAGATGAGCCCTCCTGTCTTCCGTCGTTGTGTTGAATGCAGTGGGTGAGCTCTCTCTTCTCGGCCGCTTAGGTACTGTCGTCTTCTTTGACTTCTCTATCTCGATAGTCATAGTTTTCGGCTCTGCTCTGCAACTAGAAACATGCTACGGCGTCGTATTTTTACCTTATCTCTTATACCTTTTCCAAAACTGTCTATCCGCCAAAATGGCAGCTTTTCCTGTAGCTGCGGGGCTCTACTCCAACATTACCTTCGTCTTCGCAGAGCCATACAGTCGCCATTCCTTTGTATTCTTTACAACCCCCTGCACTTCTGCCCCTGCTTAAACAATGCCTAATCACCTGAAGCCTGAGAGTTATGAGGACTTGGTCCGGATTCCAGAGTTCCAAGAATGCTGGGAGATCTTCTTTCGAGCGGGGTGGAACCCGTTCCTCCACCTTTTACAGGGATACGATGAAGATATTTCACTATTATTTCACAAAAGGGTTCGACAGTAAGGTGGCTAGGGTTGGATACCTCACCTTTCCAGTGACTGAAGAGACCATTGCAGTAGCTACCAAGCTCCCGAGAGAAGGTACCCATTGGCACAAACCTTTGTTTCTTCCTTGGTTGTCCCGTGATTTTGCTCTCAAGCTGAATTATCAGCATGTTGCGGGTACAAAAGGGTTTCATAGAGAATTGGTCAAGCTAGAATACCTTAATCCTTTGGCCATTATCATTCGCCTTATAACTTACGAAGGTAAGTTCACTGTGTTTAAAGCTTGCCATTTTTTATTATTGGCACATTTTGTCAATCAATAGTTTCTTAATTTCCCATTCTATTTATTTAAGAGCTTGGAAAAGATGTCGAACCAAGTTAGGAAAAATACGGTCAATCCTATGGGTAGTATGTACCACCATAATCTTATCAAGCTCCTGATCGTGCATCAATTGAAGGAGAGGAACCAGACTTGAGAAAATTTTGCATTTAAGGTCTTGAACCTTCATTTAAATGCTCGAAAGCGTCGTTGGCACACTCGTGACCGTGAACCTAGTCAGACCCCTCCCAAAGAAAAGAAAAGCACTAAGTAGTGCATATTGATGAAGATACTTCAGAAACGAGTCCGCATGGCTATTCACCCACCTCTATCGACACTATGGCCATTGAATTTCTACATTTTCCACAAATTCGAAACAAGAAAAGAAGGTGAAGCTTGTTCAAATCACTGTTCAGCGTACCCCTTAGTTCGATCATCCAGATAGTGTAGCAGAGGTGGATGAACCCATTTATGACTTGCCCCTGTTTACACTGGCTAGCATCTCAGTCAAGTTTCTCGAAGCCTCTGCCCTTGAGCCCACTTCTCCATCTGCTCAAGGAACGATTCTTGAAGAACAAGTCCCTTCAATTAACTTTGAAACACCATCCAAAGAATTGAGTCTTCCTCAAGATTACAAGTGCCCTGATGAGCCATTTACTCCGAATCAGCAGACAATAGAGTGACTAACTCAAGAATTAGCACAGTCGACAAGCCAAAATAAAAGATATGCCAAGATGATTGTTGATCTTCATCAGGAAAACAAGGATCTATGTCTTCAATTTAAGATTGTTGAAGAGCTCAATAAGGCCATAACCTCTTCGCGTGACTCTCGTCAGGAGAGGCAGAACGTTATGAAGGCACAAGCCAGGAAGTTGAAATTCAAATCTCTCGTTTCCTCTGTTAAGTCGAAGGCAGCTCCTATCGCAACTCAGGCTTCTTTCTAACTTCCTCTTTGTTTTGCTTAGTGGGACTTGGCATCTCTCCGGTTTGGGGGACTGTTGATCTCGATTTTGTCATCATTTTTTGTTGATTATTTGCTCTGTCGACATTACCTTTTGTCACTTTTTGGCATATTTCTTGCCATTTAGACCATAAATTAAGCACATGTATGAATGTAATTGAATATTATACAAGTCTTGGTTATTTTTCATTGTTTCATGGTTTTATTTACAATTATGTGACATTTGTAAACATGCTTGGTATATAGCTTTGTTTTATAGGCTATGGTTTTTAAACGGGCCTCCAATTAGACATGTATTCACACCAAACACGCACAATTGCATCCAGATCGTCCTACAGGCCTTTGATCAACCCGTGACTTTGTTAGTTGGAATATTATGGGGCATCAAAAGCAAAGAACAGTTTCATGGTTATGTTAGCCACGCATTCCTCATGATGCGTAGTCCTTGTTCTAGAATATTCAGGCTCTTGTTCGCTAAGCCCGGCACCACATCATCTACCCACATCAGCAGAGATCAACGCACTAGCTGCGTGCGCGAGGACAACTGACGCCCAAGGGATTAGGAAGACGGCCTGTGCGTTGTCGTAAATCATTATACAGTCTTTTGTTTAGAAATTAAGGCTGCCTATCTTTAGAGCGGTCGACCACTGAAAGGGTCTACCTACTCCTCCATTGTAAAAGCTATAAAGAGATGTCTCACGATGAGAAAAAAGTTTGTCGTCGCTGGCATTTCCTCTGTAAAGTCTGTTCCAGTTTAATAAACATTATATTTTCAGCTGTGGATATATGTCTTTGTTTTCATGAGTGATTGATTGATCTAAGCACTTCCCCTGATTGCTGAGAAGGGCCCCTCAACAACCAGAGGTCTTCTATTTGTATATTTTCGTTATTTCCTTTTGCAGATAAGTAGTTTTCGTTTCCAGCTTCTGTATGTAATTCAATTTCCTGTAATTGATGTTACCTTGTCACCGTAACGTGTATTGTCTGTTGTTTATCTAATTTCTGTGTTGTTGTTAATATAGTTTGTGTTTTCAGAATTGAATGTGACCGGTCGCACATAGATATTTTCAGCGTTTCTTTCAGTTTGTTCTCTAATTTCATATTCGCAATTAGCTAGACTTTAATCGGTTTAATGTTTCAGGTTTAGCTCATAGTTAGGTTCAATTTTGTTGATTCTTTTGTAGCTGTAGATTCATTGCATTTATCTTTTAATTTGTTTTATTATACAATAGGAAATGACTTCTCTTCTTGGAGGTAGATTAGCATAAGTGCTCCTCTGTTATTTCAATTGCTTAATTGCTTAGTTACTGTCTTTTTCTGCACTATGGCCTCATATGCATAAACCGGCTAGTGTCAGGATCATTTAGGTTAATTATTTCGTAATTTCACTGTTTTTCGCCATCCGGATTGTCATTCGAGCTATCGTTCTATATTGCCATCCGAACTGTCATTCGGACTTTAATATTTCCTGTTTTGTTTTATACTTCTTTAAAGTTCAGTTTTCGTAGTTTTCAAATTGTGTTATTTTCTGTAGTCAACCAGTAGTAATATATAATTAGAATCTTATTTCAAACCACATAAAGTATCCATTAAGCCCCATAATGATTCTTAGCTTTCATTTCTTTTTGCTTTAGTTTGTTTTTAAGTTGTGTTTCTTTTGTCTTTGATTTCTTAATTGATTACTGCTTTAGAATTTGTCAATTGCATTTCTAGTTTGATCTACCTTATTATGATTTAGATTGATTTTAGAATTAAACTTGTTAATTTTATTCTCTAAAAAGTACATTAGTTCTTTTAATCATCATTTCTAGCATAGGATCTATCTTCCTTATTTTGTAATTACTGAAGATGTTCATAGAATAGGATTTTATTCAGAAGTATAATATCTTTATTAAGTTTTCTACTTGCTTCTAGATTATATTTATTTCCTTAAATTTATTTCATGCTTTACCTATCTAGAACAGTATACCTCCAACTTCAAAGTAATCTTTAGAATAATCTTGTTTCTTTATTAATAGATCAGTTGTTAATAACACCTCTTTTCAACTAGAGTCATTTGCTTATGGATAGAGAATAAATCACAATGTTTACTATCGCGTGTACCTGGACACTCTTTAGTTTACACCTCTTTATGGAAGTTAAATTAGACTTAATTCCGTTTAGTTTCTTGATTTCCTTTGAATGTCATTTTGACACACCTTCTCCGATTCCTGTCACATTGAACGCATATCCTCAAAATCCTCAAGGAGAATGGAACTAGATAAGTTAGCTTAGTTATTGTGTATTGGTTAAATGAATGTAAAGGTTAATTATTGAATTTCTGAGATATATTAAGTAGCTATACTCTTGCCTCAGATAATATAATCTCTTGTTTCCATATAGTTAAAGTTATGAACTTTATAAGCCTTTCTAATTGCTAGACTATAAGTTGAAAAAAAATAGATTTCCTATAAAGAGTCGGTTATTCCAAATCAAGTCTTGTTTCTTAGAATAGTATTATATATATCTTTTCAGTTATTGTTCATAGGTCTAATTAATTTAGTAGTTGGATTTCTGAAGTTTGACTCGTTTTTTTTCATTTTGAGAGATCTTTCGCTCTTTTTGTTGTTAGAATATTTCTACGACATCCTAAGTATGCTTCTACCTTAGCATATGTTTTGTGTAAACTCCAAGTTTACAAGCCCCAGTCAATAATTAAATATTTGGTGATTCATTAAGACAATATAACACCCAACACTTATGTTTTTTTATAACATGAACGGTTATGAAATTTATTAAAACTCAGCAATGGGCCACTGAGGAAAAGCACATGACAGCATTCATCCTAGTAACCACTACTTTCAGTCACTGACCATCCGAGGAGCTAAGGAGGGATGTCACTTCTTACAACCGAATTAACGATTAGGTCATTCAGATCCGCAGTTATGGCTTTATTGGCTGCAGTGTCCGCCAAAACATTAAGATCCCTAAGAATATGATAGATGTAAACCTTTCTAAACAGTTTGATTATGGACCTAATTCTCCTTATCAATCTAGCTATCCTAATGTTATCACTTCTTCTACCGCCATTCATTGCCTGGATGATAGTCCTGGAGTCCCTGAAAACCATAACCTCATCCACTTTTTTAACCAGCAGTTGCTTTAGGCCTTGCCATAGCCCATAGGCCTCAGCCATATTATTAGTTTCATAACCAATATTCTTGTTGTATTCCACCTCGAATTTCCCGTCTGGATTGATGATAACTCCACCTCCCCCGGCCTCTCCTGGATTCCCTTTGGAAGCCCCGTCAAAGAAGAGTTTAAAAATTTTCCTTTCTTTTAGCCAATTTTCAAACTGAGAATTATCCATCCTGATATCCCATTCCTCCAATTTCTTAGCATCAGCAATTTTAACAGCTAGGGGCTTGAGATTTCGCATCCACTCTTTTTCTTTGTCCGTCAGAGTTCCTTTGTTGCTGGGGCTCTTCGAGATACTTATAACCTCCATGAGCAAGGCTTGAATTTTGAAGGTTGTCTTCCACGTGGGCTGATTTTTTTCCTGAAAAATCCTGTAGTTTCTTTCGTTCCATAAACACCAACAGATTAGTTTTGGGATTTTTAACCAGCAGGCTCTCACACCCCTCTTCTCGTTCAACTCACCTTGGTAAAGGCTTTCCCAATTGTAAAAGCAATCATGAATATCTACCCGCTGTCTCACTAATCCTCCCCATCGATCCAGCACAACATTCCACACTAAATTAGCATAAGGACATTGTAAGAACAGGTGAGTGATAGTTTCTCCAGCAGCCGCACATAAAGGGCATCTAAATGGCCCAGCGATCCCTTTCTTTTCCAGATTCTTGCCTGTGAGAATTCTTCCGTGCAATAGCGTCCAAATGAAGAGATCAATCTTGGGCAACGAGGTGTTGTTCTAGATGTAATTCCAGATTTTTGGGATTGGCAGGGACATTAAAATTTGTTGAAAACCGATGGTAGCCTTCAAACGTGGAGTATCTGCCGGTTTGCTCACCCCATCCACGCTTGTCCCTTCTATTTTTGCAGAGTGGGGCTATCCCAGCCAGATGGACGAGGAGCTGTGACTTCTCTTCATCAAGATCAGCAGGAAACTCTGGTAATTTCCAGCCAGCCCAACGCTGGTGCTCTGTGTTCTCCCACGTGGATATATCCCAAACCGTTTTCATCCCTAGCGCGTCCATCCTTTGCTGCAGGCGAGGTAGATGGGGAGGAGTCTTACCTAAGAAAGTGTCTTGCCAAAGATTGATGAGCTTCCCATTGCCCGGGACCCAATATAGATCGGCCATGAACTGAGGCAGCGCCTTAAGATAGATTTTATGGATGGTTGTTCCATTCTGGATCACGTGGGCATCTTCTAGACATCTGAGCCTTGGTCCTCTGAAATACTTAGCTTTCAGCACTAGACTGGACCAGGAGGGCTTGGGGGCTAGCAGGTTCCAGATCAGCTTGGCTCCCATAGCCAGATTTTGGGTCCTGAGATCTCTTATGTGAAGGCCTCCCTCAGACCTCGGTAGCTTAATAGTTCTCCAGCTCACCAACGCAAACTTTTTGCTTCTTCCAGCGCTGCCCCCCTGCCAGAGAAAAGACCTTAGAATCCTTCTATTTGGTTGATGGTTTTGGCTGGAGCAAGAAGGAGAGAGCTCTGATAAATCAGATAGCTATTCAAGACAGCGTTGATTAAAACTACCTTCCCAGCCAAATTTAACTAAGTTGATCCCCATCCTTGGATTTTGTTTTTAATTTTCTCCACAACTGTATTCCAGGCCGAGCTGTTGGCCTTGGTTTTGAAGATAGGTACCCCCAGGTAGTTGAAGGACTCCCAGGCAGTAACCCCACCCATGTTGAGGCCCCGAGAGATATCTGACATTTCCCTTAGGTTGATGTTCCATCCATAAATCTGGCTTTTCCTTAGGTTGATTTGGCCTCCAGAGGCTAGACAGTAACGATTCAGTTCAGTCTTGAATCGCCGGGCTATAATATTGCTAGCACCACCTAGCAATATAGTGTCATCCGTGAATTGCGCATGATTAATATCCTTGATGCCTCTAGCCAATTGGATGCTGGGAAGATCCTGGTTGTGCCTGGCGGACTCTAGCTGAAAGCTTAGGACAGAGGCCTGGATGACATAAAGGAGGGGGGAGAGCGGGCATCCTTGCCTCAAGCCTCTCGAAGCTTGGAAGAAGGGAGCAGCTCTTCCGTTGACGAGCGGGGCAATCCACGGCTTGCTAATACAGGCCCTGACCCAAGAGATAAAATTAGTTACGAAGCCAAATTTCTGCATTACCTGGAAAAGGAAGGGATGGCTGACCTTGTTGAAGGCATTGGCAAGATCAATTTTGACCACCATTCCTTTATCACCATTTTTCAAACTGAAGTGTATAGCCTCTTGGACTAAGATGATGTTTTCCCAGATTTTCCTGCCTTTGACAAAGCCTCCTTGGTTCTCAGGGATCAGTCTCGGGAGGATATGCTTGAGTCTGCTTGCCATTACCTTAGTGATGATTTTATAGCCTATATTGCATAATGATATAGGCCGGAACCTGTCTAAGGTTTTGGCCTCCTTCTCTTTGGGGACTAGAGCCAGGAATGCAGAATTGGTGCTTCCTCCGATTTTACTACATCTCTGGGACTTCCTGACCATCTTGATTAAGTCTTTCTTGATGATGTTCCAGCAGAGCTTGACGAAGGTAGCATTAAACCCATCGGGCCCCGGGGCTCTGTCGTCCTTCATGCCATCAACGACTCTCTTGATTTCCTCCATCGTGATAGCCTGAGTGAGGGACTCATTATCACTGGTTTTAATAGCATTGGGGATCAGTCTCATGAGCTCAGTGTTATCTAAGACAGGCTGGGCCGTGAAGAGTCCACTGAAATGTCTAGTTGCTTCCTTTTTAATTTCTTCATGGTTGCTGATAATACGATCCTGGGTATGAATTTCCTTCACATAATTGAAGTTGTTCCTGGCTGCCACCTGCTTATGGAAATACCTCGAATTCCTACCGCCATCGGCCAGCCAGTTGTATCTTGCTTTAAGTTTCCACCAATCAGACTCGAGTTTGCAAGCCTTATGAAGATTCGCTAGCAAAATAGTTTAAGTATGTATATCCTCTGCGTCCACATTTTTATTCTCCAAGATAGCCTGGTGGGACTCGAGCTCATGAGCTGCGTGGATTTTTTGATCTGAAGGAGATGGGATTGACTTGGCCCACGATTTGAGGTGTTTTTTCAGTCTTCTGATCTTCTCCTCCCATATGTAGAAAGGTGACCCTGTGACAGGGGCGGACCATGATTTGGCAACGATCTAGAGGAATGCAGATTGATTAGCCCACAGGGGATTAAATCTGAATGGAATTGGGCCCCAGTTCTTATTAGTAGCCATCTCAAGAAGGATGGGCTTGTGGTCAGATACTCCGAATGGCAATATTTTGGAAGATAAATTCAGCCCCAATAGGAGGAAGGAGTCCTGGACCAGGAATCGGTCGAGTCTTGCAGCAATATGCCCAGGCCCTAACCTTTTGTTATTCCAAGTATTTCCAGAAGTAGGTTTAATGTCCATGAGATCCCACTCTAGGATGATCTCATCTACAGTTTCTCTTATGGGATCCCTGACCCCACCACGTTTTTCCTCTTAACTTAGGATGACATTAAGATCACCCGCAATTATGATATTACCTTGCAGATTACTTTTTTCCTCACGCAGCACCCAACACTTATGTTACTAGTGTACTTGGAACCCAAATGTTGTATTGGACTGCAATAACATCATGATAATTACTTTCCCACGATATGATCCCTGTTATTGGCACAATCCCTTCCAATCAAAGAAAAGCAGTAAGCAAACTCAAAATTGATAGGTCTGAAATAAGGAAACACGAGAGAAAAATATGTTTGGATAAAATAAATGGAGAGTCACCATTCCAACATCTTGTCTTGAAGGCCATCCTTATTGTATTAGTTCTTTGAAAGAGTTGGTTTGGAAAGGTCAAGACTATTGAAATAGTTGGTCTTGAAAAGTCTAGCTGGGTTGGTCTCGATATAACAAAAGACTATAACTACAATTTACAAAAGCAATAAGGGAAATTCTTTCGCAATAAAGGTCACCAAATTTAGAACTCAAGAATGGCGATTCAACCCAAAACTTGGCATAAAAACCACCTTATGTTTTCATCATTTTTACTTCAAAAGTGTATAACATTAATACCCAAGATTTGTTATTCAATGGTTCATTCAACTTGCAAATTTCATAGAGACTGGTTTCATGGAATTATATTTATGTAGGTGGCAACAATTGTCTAAAATAGATGGGCATGAAATGCACAATCAACTAGAAAAACATGCCCACATGAAGACTCACACACGTCTCTATTTCCTATGGCTTAAAATTTTGTTTTGAGAGCAAACACCGAAGACTTGAAATTTGGTTTCAGAGCAAACACCGAAGACTTGAAATTTGGTTAACTAGATGACAAAGACTTAGATCAGTGCTCAAAAGGAATTTTAGATCAGTGCTCAAGAGGATTTAAAAAGTTAATTGATCACCATAACATAAAGGAAAGCTAAGATGTTTTCATGAAAATTCGTTCGTGTTGTGACCACTATTTGTTAAGAGGTCTTCCATATTCATTTGGATACGACTTTTGATGGAACACAGGATTAAGATGCTCAACAAGATTGTTCAAACTAGGGCCAATGTCCTAGATTTGTTTGCACTTGATTGGACTCTATTATCTTAAAACACAACTTATTTTCCACGAGTAATTTTTAATATATTGTTTTTTTTTGTCAATGATGGTTGGACTAATATAATTTAAAACCATTAGATTTAGTATGTATCTTTGAATTTCGTTTGATTCTTAAGCATTAATTACTTTCTTTTTTGCAATAGTAGTTTGGTTGTGTTACATAATTGTTAAAGATTTACCGAGTTATATAACACTCATGGAGGAGTAATGGAGGATAATGTTTTTATGGAGGAGTAATGGAGGATAATGATTTTTTGGCATAACATTTTGTTTTATTTATCATAAATTGTTAAAGATTTAACAAAAATATTTGTTGATGGTTATTTTTTTTATTTTTTTAAAATTATTCATTAGCTAGTTAATATAGAGTTTTCTACAATGACATTAAAAAATAAATTGAAGAAATTAGTTCTTTATTTTTTATCTAGTTAAAGAAGTTAGTTTTTTTTTTTAAGTTGTCTAAAAATTCGAGTTAAAGAAGTTAGTTTTAATTTAAGTTGTCTAAAAATTCGACGATTTGGATCGAATGACCATTTTTTATTAGAATCCGACAATTTTTATTTTATTTTGCAAAGACAGAATTTAACTATGCTTTAATCACAATTCGGTGGTAGAAATGAATTCAATACCCTCAAAAACCCCTGGGGCATCAAAAATTCCATAACTTAAAAGCTATAACTTGGATTTTGAAAAATTATAACTGGATTTTTTTCAAAATTGTGTCGTAAAAATCTGCCTATTTCGACTCAAATCCTCAAATTTTTAAACTATGTGTTTTTTTGTTTCTTACTTCAAAGTTAATGTATCATTTCAATGTAATGAAGACTATTGTATATCTTGTTTCTTTGTCATTTTTATATTAGTGTGTACATATCCCATCTCAATAGATAAGACGAGTTCATTTATTGAAGTTTCAAGCACAAGTTCAAGAACCATGTGCTTTTTAACATAATAAACCCTTAAAGCGTAGGTAAGATGTTATTGTGTCCACATACTTAAAGCAAAACCTACACCAAAACATAACATATAAAAAATTATAGTTAAAATTTTTTCAGATTCTTTCATTCCAACATAAGTTTATACCGAAATCCTTTACTCATAAATACATAATACATGTAACATACCAAATAGAATAATATGTAAATAAAATAATAAATTAGATTAATTAATTAATTAATTAATATTATATGCTAAATGCAACAATGGCATGAGAAGAGTTGTAATTCTTACTATTATGTACTATATATATGCCGAGAGACTATGTATTCATATCATTCACTTATCAATATATATACTTATAAATAATAATCCAACATGTAAGGTCTTAACTTTACAAGTGGTATCATAGCTACTAGGATTCTAGACATCTCATCTCCTCCATTCTCCTTCCTTCATATTTTCATTCCATTAATCCCCATTTCCATTTTCATTCCACTAATCCCCCATTAAAGCAAAAAACAAGAAGCAGGTTTCTAAAACCACAATTGGTTTTATTAAACTAAACCCCTTCTTGAAATCCTCTATTCTCCATCCCTCTTCTTTTCATTTCACTAATCTTCCATTTCCATTTTCATTCTAGTAATCCCCCATCAAATCAAAAAACAAGACGTGAGTTTATAAAACCACAAGTCTTCCCCACAATATTATTAATAACTAATAATAATAATAATAATTATATATATTTACTTTTTCCAAAAACTATTATATTTATTTTTTATAACAATAGAACTAATTTTTTAAATAATAATTTATTATTATAAATATTATTTTTAATAGTTAAAATTTTGAAAAAAAATCAAATCATTATTTTTATAGTGGAACTACCATGTTTCCCTCATTTAACAAGATTGTTATGAGCCTGTTCCAAAAACCTAAAAGAGATATAAAAAAAAAATATGAAGAATCCAGAATCGAAGAAATAGAAAGAAGACTGCTTGAAGAAAAGGGATTTTATGTAGGATTGAAAACAATGCTATAACAAATAAAAGAAAAAATATCTAAGAGGAAGGAAGAATAAGAAGAAGCAGTTACGGTCTCCGAAGTCTCAAGTAAAGAAGACCAGGAAACTGCTACTGCACCTACAACAAAAGAAGCGATTACAACCCCTAAATGTTCAAATAAAGAAGAGCATGAAACTGCTACTACACCTACGACAAAAGAAGTGATTACGACCCCTGGATTTTCAAGGAAGGAAGAGCTGGAAACTACTTTTGCATTCACGATAGCAAAAGTACAAAAATCATATATATTGACACCTTACATACTCCCTCACAAAAGGTTCGAGGCATCTGACATAAGAAAGTATAAGAACCTTTGTTCGAAATACAAGATGCAAAAAGTATTTCCTAGACATAAACATACACATATGCCATAAATGAACCACCGTTTGAAATACAAGATGCAAAAAACAATTCCTATACATAAACATACACATATGCCAGAAATGAACCGTCGTTTGAAATACAAGATGCAAAAAGAAATAGCTAGCCATAAACATACACATATGCTAGTAATTTGTTGCAGTTTCATTCAAGGAACATAAACGAATCACAGGAATGATCCAGTTTACACAACTACAAAATCGTTAAAAATGGATAGCAAAACTCTAGAACACGGACAAATTGAAAGGCCGCAATCAGGAAAAGGATATCAATCACGAAGGAAAGAAAGATAAAAAAAGACATGCATGAAGATCCGAATGTGGAAGACCAAAATGAATCTACAAAAGAGGTTGTTGTGAATGACAGTAATGAAAACAAGCATACAATTCAACATATTAATGAACCCGAATATGTACTAGTTGAGAACAACAATAACAAAAACAAAGTGATAGATGCGCTAGACATGAAGAAACGCGATGCTAATAATGATTCTAAAGAGGATGAAGATATCCAACATTATAATGATGAATATAAAGATGGTATCAATAACAATTGTGAAAAAGAAAGAAAAAAAGTAGAGGAGTATCATCATGGAAATAAAGGAAGTGGAAGTTTTCCTAATCATGATGGCGAAAAAGAAGAAAACTCAGAAGATCAATCCTTCATAACTGAAGAAACCGTATGCCAAATAAAGAGTCATGGCATACCCATACATGCCAAAATATCTGAAATCAATAGGTCGACACAACTTTATTATGTAAATATCAAAACAAAGATTCTGAAGAGGAAACTTTTTCGAGTACCATATCAATGCCACAATCATCGAAATTGTAGCATACAAGACTCGTTGTGCAAATAGCAAAAGTGGAAGAAAAAAATATCCTTATGAAGACCCTAATAAATGCATGAAATATAGTCATAACGATACTTCAAGGATATCATACATGATCACTGATTTTTGGCTTCTATGTACCGGCTCGGTGGTCTTTTTTTTCAGTTTTTTTATGGCAGTTTTGGGACTTTCTGTTTGCTTATGGTACATCAGTATTTATTTGTAGGAATATTTGTAGTGAACATGTCCTCGAAACTATGGGGCCATATCTCAGTATGTGGTTAGAATATTGATATATCTCTTCAGATGTAATGTGAATATATGTGGTTAGTAGGGACTAAATATTCGTCCCTTTTTTTGTTTCTTTGTTCAGATATTTATGGTACTCTTTGAATACACAAGCTGTGTATCTACAAAATGTAATTTTGTTCTCGAAAGATGAAATGAAATTATGCTTTTTTTCTGAGGAAAAAAAACAATACTTTGAGGACGAAGCATTCCAAGGAGGGGTGTCTTGTAAAATACCAAATAGAATAATATGTAAAAATATGGCCATATGCGGTGATAAGTTTAGAGATGAGGAGGAAACTGCATTAATGCTTTTACTGCTCGACGTTACGATCTCTCTCTGAGATCATCATCAGGAGTGCTTACTCAAGCTGATCAAGGGGCCAATGAACCGTTTATATATGGTTTAGGTAAGTACGGGTGGTTTTTAAACTAAAGGATGGTCGACTTGGATTAGAGGTCTTTTAAGGTTTCACAAATTGAAACCCCAAAAGACCTCTAATCCAAGCCGACCATCCTTTAGTTTAAAAACCACCCGTACTTACCTAAACCATATATAAACGGTTCATTGGCCCCTTGATCAGCTTGAGTAAGCACTCCTGATGATGATCTCAGAGAGAGATCGTAACGTCGAGCAGTAAAAGCATTAATGCAGTTTCCTCCTCATCTCTAAAAATAATATGTAAGTAAAAAAATAAACTAGATTAAGCAATTAATTAATTAATATTATATACGCTAAATGCAACAACGACACGAGAATAGTTTTAACTCTTCACTATTATGTACTATATATATGCCAAGAAACTATATATTCATATCATTCAATTATCAATATATATATTTATAAATAATAATCCAACATGTAAGGTTTTAACTTTACAATACATGTTCAAGTAGCGATGCCAAAGAGGCTTCCTTGTTTCTCTACACAATAATAAACTTGCTAAATCCTATTCTATCATTTTATTGAAAAAGATTAAACAATTTTATCTAAATTGGACTATTTTTTATTTACTTCTATAAACATATTGAAACCATGTCGTCATAACTTTTTAGAGAAATAAAAAATATTTATAAGCAATATTTTATTTTGTCACAATTGAAAATAAAAAAATAATTTGTATTTGGATTGATTAACATAAGCCACATATCTTAATTTCAGATCTCTTTTTTTTTAACAAAAACGGTTATGTTATTAAAAAGATCTCAGCAGAGAAACCGCTGACAGGGAAACAATTTACCACCAGCAACCAATAATCACTCCTTCCTTCAGGCGTTTAACCTTCAAATCTAGGGAGGAATATACGTGCTTACAACCGAGTTTACAATAAGTTTATTGAGACCTACAGCTATAGATTTATTGGCTACCAGGTTCGCCAACACATTTAGCTCCCTAAGAATATGATAAAATTTAATACTCCTGAACATTTTGGCCTTGGACCTTATTCTATTGATCAATCTTGCATTTTGCTCATTCTTACCCCTACTTCCCCCATTCAACGCTTGAATGATTAACCTGGAATCTCCAAATACCATTACCTCATCCACTCCTTTCTTCTGCAGCAGCTTGAGACCTTGCCAGAGCCCATAAGCTTCGACCATATTGTTGGAGTCATATCCAATATTCCAGTAGTATTCTATCTCAATGTTCTCGCCAAGGTTAATGACAACTCCTCCACCTCCCGCTATTCCCGGGTTCCCTTTAGAGGCTCCGTAAAAAAACAATTTAAAAATCTTCCTTTCTCTTAGCCAGTTCTCAAACTGAGATTTGTCCAGCCGAACCTCCCAGTCTTCCAATTTTTTAATAGCAATGCTATTTGCAGCATGAATATTAAGCTTTTGCATCCAATTATTTTCTCTGTCTGTCAATTCTTCTTTATTATTTGGAATCTTTGAAATACTTACTACCTCGTTGAGTAAAGCATTAATTTTGACAACAGTTTTCCACGCTGGTTGGATTTTGTTCTGAAAGACTCTATGGTTTCTTTCAATCCAAATGCACCAGCATCCTAGTTTAGGAAGTTTCATCTAGCATGTTGTTAGTCCTTTTTTCTGAGCCAGCTCTCCTTGATACATTTTATTCCAATTGAGAAAACAGCCCTGGATTTTTTCAGGCCATTGAATCCTGTCTCCCCCACACTCTATCACTTCCTTCCAGACTGAGATGGAATAAGGACAACTTAGAAAAAGACGATTGATATTTTCAGATGCTTCAACGCAGAGAGGGCAGCGGAATGGCCCCATGAACCCCCTTTTCTCGAAGTTCTCACCGATTAACACTCTCCTATGCATCAATGTCTAGATGAACATCTCAATTTTTGGCAACGTTCTGCAATTCCAGATTGTAGGATTTGAAGGCACATTGTAATTCACTGCAAGACTTTGATATGCCTCAGACGCCGTGCAGCTGCCAATTTTCCTTCCCCAGCCGCGTTTGTCCTTCTTGAATTTTGCCACTAGAGCTAGCCCAACCAAATGAGTAAGAAGTAGATTTTTTTCAGGCTCTAAATCTTCTGGACAGTCCAGCAAGGCCCACCTGTCCCATCGATTTGGGAATTATGAGTCCCATTCGGATATATCCCAAATTGTTTTGTAACCCAGCGCAATCAACCAATGATGCAATCGAGGTAGATAAGGGGGAGACTTCCTAAGGATCGCGTCCTACCAGAGATTAATCAATTTCCCGTTGCCCAGAATCCAGCACATCTTAACAATGAACTGAGGCAACGTTTTTTTACAGAGATTAAATATAGAAGTTCCATTCTTTTTCACATTCTCCCCTTCCAGACATCTGAGCCTCGTTCCAGGAAAGTATTTACTTTTTAGCACACGACTACACCAGGAAGTTTTTGAGTCTATCAAGTTCCAGAGCAATTTGGCTCCCATGGCCTCATTTTGAATTCTTAGATCTCTAATTTGTAGACCTCCCTTCAGTCTAGGCAGCTTGATTGTTTTCGAGCTAACTAAAGCAAACTTTTTGCCTCCTTCATTATTCCCACCTTACCAGAGAAATGATCTCACCAGGCCTTCAATCTGATTTATGACTTTGATCGGAGCAAGAAGAAGGGAGCATTGGTAGAGCAGGTAGCTGTTCATAACAGCTTTTATTAACACTACCTTTCCAGCCATATTTAGCCAGGTTGTCCCCCATCTTGGTTTTTTTAATTTTATTTTATCCATAATGGGATTCCAGGCTGAACTTTTGGGTTTGAGTTTGAAGATAGGGACCCCTAGATAATTGAAGGAATCCCAGCTAACAACTCCATCCATGTTAAGAACCTAGGAGATAGCTAACATTTCCCTAGGATTTATATTCCATCCAAATATCTAACTTTTTCTAAAATTGATTTTGCTTCCAGAGGCATGGCAATAACGATTAATTTCGTTCTTGAATCGACGGGCTATAATGTGACTACCTCCTCTAAGCAGGATAGTGTCATTCGCGAATTGCGCATGGTTGATATATTTAGTCCCTCTAGCCATCCTAATGCCCGATAGATCTTGATCTTGCCTGGCATATTCCAGCTGAAAACTTAGGACCGAAGGCTGGATGGCATAAAGCAGAGGAGAGAGCGGGCATCCTTGCCTCAGACCTCTCAAAGCTTGAAAGAAGGGGGCAGCTCTTCCATTGATAAGCGGAGCTATCCACGGCTTGCTGATACAAGCCTTGACCCAAGAGACAAATTCAGGGGTGAATCCAAACCTTAGCATTACTTGAAAGAGGAATGAATGGCTGACTCTATCGAAAGCATTAGCTAAATCAAGTTTCACCACCATTCCTTTGTCTCCATTCTTCAAACTAGAGTGAATAGCCTCTTGTACTAACATGATATTATCCCAAATCTTCCTTCCTTTAATGAAACCGCCTTGGTTCTCCGGTATAATATAAGGCAGAATATGTTTTAACTTGGTGGCCATAATCTTAGTAATCATTTTATATCCAATGTTGCACGGGGATATTGGCTGGAACCTGTCAAAGGATTTAACATCCTTCTCTTTGGGGATGAGAGCCAGAAAAGCAGAATTCATGCTGCCACCAATTTTGCCACACCTCTGAGATTTGCTGACCATTTTGGGTAAATCATTTTTTATAATATCCCAGCAGATTTTAATGAAATTGACGTTGTACCCATCTGGGCTAGGGGCTCTATCTTCCTCCATACTATCGGCTGCTTTCTTGATTTCTTCCAGTGTGATTATCTCTTAAAGATTTTGATTATCTTTATTATTTACAGTTCTAGGAACGAGATTCAACAGCTCGACGTCGTTAGAGATTAGCTGGTCTATGAACAAATCGCTGAAGTGCCTGGCTGCTTCAGATTTGATATCTTTGAAATTGCGGATAACCCTGTCGTGAGTCTGGATCTCGAGCACACAATTATGATTTTTCCTAGCCTCGGCTTGTTTGTGGAAGAAACCGATGTTCCTATCACCATCATTAAGCCACTTGCATCTAGATTTTTGTCTCCACCACTTAGATTCTTGTCTGCATGCAGCATGAAGGTCCGATTGTAGCTTACTCTCCTTTTGGATGTCATCGTGATTCACATTTCTATCCTCCATGCCGTCCTGATGGATCTCTAATGCTAGGGCAGCTTGGGATTTGTTGTAATTTGGGTTAGGGATCGATTTAGCCCAACTCTTAAGAGCTTTCTTGAGCTGTCTCAATTTCTCCTCCCAAACATAGAAGGGAGACCCTGTAACTGGATGAGACCAAGATTCAGCCACGATCTTTAAAAACTCAGCATGCTTGGCCCACATAGGATTAAATCTGATTTGGATAGGGCCCAAATTCTTTTCATTCACCATCTCAAGGAGGATAGGCTTGTGATCCGATCCTCCAAATGACATAGTTTTAGAAGACAAATTCAGGACCAGCGGGAGAAAAGTTTCTTGGACCAGGAATCGATCGAGTCTGGCAGCAATATGCCCAGGACCGATCCTCCTATTATTCCATGTATATTTTCTAGACGTGGGCTTAACATCCATGAGATCCCAGTCCAAAATGGTCTCATCAACAATTTCTCTGATGGGATCTCTGACCAGTGAGCCCCCTCTTTTTTCATCTTAGCTGAGGATGACATTCAGATGCCCCGCCAGAATTACATTTCCTTGCAAGTTACTCCTTTCCTCATGGAGGAGGTTCCAACAGATTTTGTTTTCAGCATAAGAATTAGGTGCATAAATATTGAAGATTCTTACCAAAGTGTTATTGTCTTTTTGCCTCAGCAGGGTGAGGATCCAATAAGGGTTATTCTTCATGTCAACAGCCTCAAATTTCCTGGCATCCCAAAGTGTTCCAATGCCTCCAGAGGCTCCCCTTGAGCTTATGGCAGCGCTGCCCCTTTTTTTCCAAAATTTTTTACTTACATGGAGGAATGCAGCTTCCTCCATCTTGGTTTCCTGGATCAGAAAGATGTCCGGTTGATGTAGAGAGCTTAGATCTAACATAGCTTCTTCCTTGATTTTGCTACCGAGACCTCTGCAGTTCTAGGATAGTACCTTCATTACTTACTTTTGGAGGCCGTAGGCATCCCTTTCAGGGCATGCCCATGCTGGCGGGTGTTTCTTGTGTTTTTCAGCAGCTTTTCCAAGGTTAACTGGGAACCTTGCAGCTTATCCTTGTAGGAGGCTTGTTCCCTTACTTCTTTCTTAGATTTCCTTCCTTTGGTTTTAGTCATTCTTGGAGTAGTCAGTTCTATTTCCCCTTCCTCCTCCTCTTCCTCTTTCGATTCAAATTCTTCCTCATATTTCCCCAGTCTTTCTCCTTCTTTTGTCATTGCTGTTCCTTCATCTTGCTCTTTCACTTGATCTTAAAGGACTGCTTTGGAATCCTTACTGTCTTCATTACCAGATTTCTCTTCCGCTTCATTGGAGTCATCCCTTACTTTGATAATTTCTTTGATCTTTGAGGTTGCTTGAGTTCTTTCTAGGGTGATAGCTCTTGCTTCTTTATTCCCCTCACCCTTCTTTGGAGCCACTCCGGCTTGATTTTTAGACTTAGATCTATTCAACCTATGCCATCCTTCCACCTTATCTTGTTGGATCTCGGTTTTTTTTAGGGCAATTATGAATGAAATGCCCGTATTCATGGTATCCTCTACACTTGAAGGGGAGTTGTTCATAGTCAAGCTTTTGGAAATGGGACCATTTCCCCACAGTTAGTTTGATAGCTTCAGGCAATCCAGCTTCGAGATCGACCTCAACGCAGATTCGGGCACAAGCGTATTGGTCCTTTGGGCTAGCCATGTCAATGTATTTCCCCAGGGCATTCCCTATAGCATGGAGAGATTTGGGGTTCCAACAATGCATAGGGAGGTTTGGAAGTTTGACCCAGACTGGCACATCTTTGGGGGTGTCGGCTTCAGGGTCGAAGTCCGGAGTCCACCCGTTAAGATAGAGACCTTGCGGCCCCATGAGATAGGGCCCATTCCTGAAAATTAATTATTTGTCTTCCTTGGATTCGAACTCGAACATAAAATAACCCCTTCCGACGGAGTAGGATGCAACATTTTTGGAGATTAGAGGGCTCCAGTTTCTTTGGACCCATCTATCACTAGTTTTTGGCGAGGGCCAGAGCCCTGTGAATTGCTCGATCAGTGCTCGATCTGCCAGGGAGAGGGCAACCCGAATCGTTTCTTCTGGGGGGAGGGCAACTTCTGGCACATCTTCAATTCTTTTAACAAACTTCGGGGGTTCTCCTCTACTAGATCTCCTGTTTTGAGTGGCGATTAACCGGTCGAAGGTCATGCGGCGAATCACCGCCCACCTCAGTCACCATCGATCTGATCCAACCACTCAATACATGAGGCCAGGTGAGGACAGAGGCCTCGGGTTCAGCAATCGATCCCTTCAATTCAAAAGCCTGATTTGGAGAGCATCGGCCCAGCCAGAGGCTGCTAGATGAACTAGACCAGCTCCTTGGAAGATCCTTCGTGAGACTCTCGCCTTTAGCCTCGTGTGCAGACTTCGATCTCGACCTCAGCCTCGCATGCAACGCTCTCGACCTCCTCTGGTGCACCTTAATTTGAGATCTCTTAAGCATTTGTTTTTATATTAATTTTATTTTTTATTTTTATGATTAGTGGATTTGAGTAAAGACTAGTTCACATCCATCTTAAAAGGGATCTACCAAACGTCGTGAGGGATCAAATCTCTTAAGATGAAAACCCATGAAGTGTGTAATGCAATGCTTATGGTTTTAATTTATTTGATATATATATATATATATATATATATATATATATATATATATATATATATGCAATTCTAAATATTTTAAATCCAATTTGAGCCGACATATTATTTTTATAATATTTTATTATTATTATTATTTTATAAAGGACACGTGTCAATTTTAGGATGAGCACGGAAGGAGTTACACATCTCCCCATACTGAGCTGTAGAATGCGTCTCTTCGACGCAATGAACTACCAATGTGCTCTCTCTCTCTCTCTCGTTTTTGCACCGAGAGAAGCGAGGTGCTCTCCAACCGGTATGGGAGAGAGCCTATCATGTTATGCTAGCCGACATAATTAAAAAAATTAAAAAAAATGAAAAATATAAATTACATATACTTAAATAAAATAAAATAAAATAAAACTAGCATAGATCCATTTTAAACCCAGATCTGTCAAGTACCAAGAGGGATCCAAATGGTAAAAAAATGCATAACTCAAGAAATTGGATCCCTCTAGATGCTTGATAAATACAGGCTTAAAATAGATTGTACAGATTTTAAATTTGGATCAACTTTATGTGAGAGGGGCATTTAAATCTCTTTAATATTTGGTTGTATGAGATCCTTATATACAAATCCTTAAAAATGGTTGGGGCTTGCTTCAAACAAATGTACTTGTGATAAAGAGACCATGGTAGGGGTTAAGTGGGGATAAGTAGAAGATTTTGCATCACCAAATCAAATGGCCCAAAACAATTTGGGATGAACAATCCATTATTCAATCATAATAAAATGTTTCCTATTTGGGAATGTTGAAATATCTTCATTAAAGGCCATTGCCATGAATGCAATGTCACTCAATAATTCTTGCATTTATGCCTTGCCTTTCACGAGTAAGTAAAGAATATAAGTCAAATGTTGATACTTATATTTTGCAAAAGTCTCAAAAATTATTCTAGAGGATTTTAAGAAAGTGCACTACTAATTCACTTGGAATTGTTTATATATCCAAACCCATAACACCGAGACCTAGATAAGGATAACACTGGATCCAATTTTTTGAGATGATTTTTTTACACAACTAATATAGTTTATATATATATATATATATATATATATTTTGGTATAGGTGAACATCATTTAACTTTACACAACTTAAGTAACTTTACTTATTAGAACATCTCCTAATACTAAATTATAGAACACCTTATTACTCTTCGTACAAATATGACTTTCAAACATGATAACTACCATAACAAAGCCCCATAAATTGTGCAACCTAGCATAACAAAGCCCCATAAATTGTGCAACTTATGTGAGGCTAATTAATATAACATTTAATCCTTATCACGTGAGCGTAACATTTCATTTTTTTTCGACTGAAAAAAACAGTTCCTTGATATTCTATTGAATCAAAGGTATTATATTGAATCAAAGATAACTAAGTACAACATCAAACACTAGTGTCCATACCCAATAAGTCACACAGAAAGTAAATATCACATTTCAATATAATACAAAACATAAATATAACTATACCCATGTTTTAAAACATGGGTTGGGTATAGTCTCGAGTGAACATTTCATGCAAGCAAAGGAAGTGAACTAGTCTCGACTGACGGCAGTGAGTCTTACCGTCGATCTTTTTCATATCGACGGCTCAAATCATTCGAACAATCGTAGGAAACGCGGGAAACACTGAAAAGCGTGCAACGTAGCGCCGTCCAAGGGTCTCATGCTTCCGCTATTTGTATTCGTGAAGCTCGAGTATGGCAATTTACTTTTCGGATCCATTTCTGAAGTTAAAAGAAAATCTCCTCGAGGCATTTGCGGTTTACGGCGTCCTTTCAGGTGCGATACGCGTATCTCTCATTCTTGAAATTTGTTTTTTGGTTTGGTTTTGTTTTCCAACGCAGACTCCAATACCTAAAATAGATTATTATAAATTTGTCATCGCACATTTTAAAATTCGCGCATTACTATAGTATTTCCATTCGATTTTAAAGATATTATCCGTCCGTGAAGCAGAGAGTACCTCCAAAAAACAGACAGATTTGAAGCTTTTTCTGTTCACTTCTGCACTTTTATTTCGAAAAAACAGACAGATTTGAAGCTTTTTCTGTTCACTTCTGCACTTTTATTTTGAGGGAGTTATTTTATTTGGAAGCCGTCAAATTCTGCCTTTGCGTAATTTTGCCGTTTCCTGCCCTGTTACGCAGTCTGCATTCTGTTATATAGCGAAGAATCCATCCCAAATGAGGATTTCTGGCGTTCTAGACATTTAAGAAGCTTTGCTCAAGAATTGGTGGATTTTTCGTTAACGATTCTCAGTATTCAAAAGAATTTGGTTCAATCTTGCGGCGATTTGTCCGAGGTTTGTCAAAGTTATTATAAAGTTTAAAGCAGTTTCGCTTGTTATGTGAAATGAACCTGAACTCACATATTTGAGTATTATTTTGCATACTACCTATGTCAAAGGCAGACGGGTGGACTTTTATAAACTCTAGTGGATATCTTTTCTGTGCGCTATGGCCAAGCTCAGGTCACGGGAAGTAGAAGTGGCTTCGGTTGTGGAGGAAACCCTAACACCTGCGCATTCTGAGGATAAAACTCCGTCGGCTAATTGCAAAACAGTCAGCGGCCGTCGAAGAAAGGGCAGTGGAGATATTTTGACTCCCGCCAGCGGTTCCGTAACAGGACCTGTCAGGAGAAGCGCGAGACTTAATGCTAGTGTAAATCCTGTACCGTTCGCTCCAGATAGCAATGTTGAGCAGGAGTCGCCTTCCACTACAGTATTAAACAATGGCGGTGATGGAACTATGGTCGATGGAAAAGATTCTTCTGTCAAGAAGGATAATGAGGGAAGTTCGAGGAGAGGTAGGGGCAAAGGAAAAGGAATTAGCAGAGGTCGAGGAAAAGGAAAGGGTAAGCACAATTTCTGTGACAGTAGAGAAGCATCTTATTATGATGTTTATGTTTTTGTTTGTCTTTTAACCTCTTTCGAGATTATACCTGGTCTACGGGATCATGCTTTCAGAATCATAATTGAAATTTCAGTTTAATCAATATATTTAATCAAAGATTCTGCTGTTTTTTATGCCTTTTCTTACTTTTAAACACCTTCTGAATTTACCTGGTCTATGGTCTTTGAAATTAAAATTGAAAATCGAATTTAATAAGAATATAGTCAAATATGAGTTTAGTAAGAATCTTATTACATATTTGATGAATGATGTTGATAATGCTATGCTTACGCTGGTTTTCACCATTATTTGAGGCCGACCTGGTCTGTTAAGCCTCTTCTTATATAATCAAAATCGAAAATTCAGTTTGGTCAGAGATTTAATCAAGGATGCTAGTTATGTTTATACTTGTGCTTGCTTGTATCGCTTTGAGGCCAGACCTACCTGTTCTATAGGATCTCTTCTCTTAGAGTTAGAAAAGTTCTGGTGTAGGACCTTTTTTCTTAGAGTAAAAAAAAAGAATTTAATCAATGATGCTAGATAATATTGGATATTGGATATTGAATTGAAGAAACTGATACTCTTGATATTGAAGAAGCTGATACTACTGATGACGGGAATCCTGGAGCTAGAGGTCGAGGAAGAAGAGGAAGTAGAGGAAAAGGGAAGATGAAATTAAATGATGGGACAGCCCAAGAAACAAAGTTTTCTGAGGTCGAATCTGACAAGGAGGATTCGGAGTCTTCTGAGGATGAGTCTGATAATGATCACGAAGTCAAAGTAAATTTAAAAGACAATCATACAGAAGAAGAAATAACTCCAATTACCAGGCCTGCATATGTGGAAGCATCTTCTCACCAAGTGGACTTATCAGAGAATAATGATGTTTCATCTGGCGTGCTAATTAATCTAGTTGAAGATGATGTTCACCAAGATGTAAATCCAGGCACCAATGTCATTGAACAAAATGTAATTGAAGAGAATAATGCTCCTCAGAATCAGAATGGAATTACATCAAGAGAGAGGTTTCTTGCAATAGCCCGTAGGCGGGCTTCACATTTTGCATATTTCAATCCTGAAAATGATCAACCATCATCTTCTCAGCAGAGGTCCCAGGCCAATGCTATGGTTGGAAATGATGAAGAGAGAAGAGATTGGCCTGGCCCATTTTCTACTGCCAGACGCTTGGTAGAGGAAAGAGCAACAGCGTTGGCAGCTCGTCAGGAAAGGCTTTCTGGTAATGACAAGCCTGCTTCTCTAATTGAATGGAAGCCTTCCCGGGAAAAAGACTTTGGGACCAAAGTTATACCTCCTTCGCTATATGATTTATGTTTAAACCTTTTGTGCAAACATGTTGAACATATTGAGACACTGGAAGGAATTCCTGATTCAGCCAAGGACAGAATCTGTAGTGCTTTCTGTGCATTACGCAAAATGACTCCTCGGACTTTAGGATTATTTGTTACAGGGTCTCCAACACAAATATGCGTTCCAGATTGCTCTCTTATACCGGAGGAAGATCTTACCAAGCTGATTGCAGGATGTTCAACTGCTAATCTAGAGGTTCACTACTTGTTCCATTCTGAAGTCTGATAAAACCTTAAATGTTATTTTAATTTCAATGGCATCAAGTTCTAGCCTTTTGAGGTTGGTATTCTGACTGGTTGGAGAAGTACCGTAAACTAAGCCCATAGAATTGTCTTTTTTTTGAGAAGGCTCTAACCAGACAGAATTGCTATATTGACAGGTACTACGATTGGACATGTGTGGACGTGCTTTTTCAGATCGTTTACTGCAAGCAACCTTTGATTGTCCTTCTGTGGGCTTGCCTAGCTTAACTTGCCTCTCTCTGAAGGGTGCATATCGCCTATCAGATGTTGGATTGAGTTCATTTGTGCAGATGGCTCCTTTACTAAGTTCTGTAGATTTGAGTCAGTGCTCATTATTATCTGAAACTGGCATTCATACTCTAGCAGACAGTTTGGCCCCAGTGATTAAGGAATTGCGACTGGAGTCATGCCAGCAGCTTGAAGCCTTCAAGATTTTGCCTGCATTAAAAAAGATGCAGAAATTGGAAGTTCTATCAGTGGCAGGGATACCAGGTGTCACTGATGAGTTTGTTAGTGAACTGCTGGCGTATCTGGGCTGTGACTTGAAAGAGCTTTCTCTAGCTGACTGTGGGTAAGTGGTTCAATTTCTTTTGCGTTTTAAATTAGTTTAGTTCTGATAACTTGGATAGTGGAATATCTTTCCAAAACACATCTCGTGCTTACATTAGTTTAATACTTATGCTTTTGAGGCTGTCTGCTGATCATTAGATACTTGTGATGCAGAAAGCTGACTGATGGTGCCCTACAAGCAATAGGTGCTGTGTGTTGTGCACTGAATGCTCTCATCCTGGACAACCTTTCTCTCTTGACTGACACAGCTCTTGTCCACCTTGCAAATGGATGCAGATCACTTCAAACCCTATCTTTAAAAAGATGTTCATTCAGGTTCGTGAACAATGCTTAACCGTTTCTAAGGGGTGTGATATAAAATTGTTGCAAGCGGCATTCCTGTTGAAAGTTTTTGAATATGCTTCTTATGCATGTTATTATGATTGTTGTTTTGTCTGAAGTTTGAACTAACACTTAGAAACCATATTGTTCGGATGCTTATATAAATCTTGCCATTGCTAAAACAATCCTTATTTGATGATGACTTTGATACAACTTACAAGAGGCATCCTGTACCATGCAGATATAGTTATACTATACTTTTGCAACTGATAATATTTGTTACATTCATGATTTCCTCTTTTTGGTATTTAGCTTGCAGATATCTGAAGCTCTTCTAGGATATAGTATATCATGTATTTAACAGTATCATTTGATTGGTTTTTGATCAGCTTTGGGACATTTTTTTTTAAAATTCTCGAATCTCAACCTTATTCCCTTGGTCCCAGCAACTTGCTTTGAAATATCTTTTTTATTGAGACCATAGAGAAAAGGCAATATATATGCTTATAATTGTTATTTTGTGTTTCCTTGGCTGAATGTTGACAAATTATAAACAGAGCTTTAGATATTCAACAGCCACACCCAAGCTTTTGGTGGTTAATTCAGTTTTGTATATAGAAAATTGACATGTCCTAGGTATTGTTTGTAATGCAATAAGTTACCAGGATATGGATCCAGATACGGATACAGATCTAGATCCTTTTAGATTTTTGAAAAGGCAGGATCCGGATACGGCAAGTACAAATAATATAAATATATATTATATTTTATTAAAATAAAACTTATATAGCCCCGAGGGGTAGCTCAGTTGGTTGGAGTCCAAATCCAAAGACTGTTTGATATTGCGGTCGGAGGTTCAATTCTCACGAATCCAACTCTTTGGGTCCTTTGGGGCTAGGCTCCCAAAACTGGTGCCGATAGGGTGAGGCCCCTTAGATTGG